>JAAALK010000287.1:94315271-94356178 GCA_019279435.1 Zizania palustris | reverse complement strand
CTAGATCGGCAAATGAGAAGCCGATAGGAGGCTATCGACAATTGATATGCCAATAGGGTTTAGACTTAGCAGAAAATAGATTAAAACAGAATTGCTTTTGTAATTGGGACAATATTCTTATTAACAAACTACTTGGCTAGATCAAAAACACAAAATCAGTATCAAATGTTAACCAAAACTTGTATTGTTGATTCTCTAATGAAATATATGCTTGCTTATATGTCATGATTTGATGCACCTTCTTCATTCAGAGAAATCAGCACACATCAGAGCAACTGATCAGTGAATCATTAGCTACTGCAATCATCAATTAAACTACAAAAATAGGCACACAACAGAACAACTAGGGTAATCTCAAATGAACAAGGAAACCAAATAAAGCAATCTGAGCAGAATGAAGCACCAACAACTTATTGTAGCACAATCTTAAAACACTAGTTCATGGATATTCTGTACTGAACTCAAGACTGCACTACACAATATTTTTGCTGGTACTAGCAAGTAGAGACCAACATATGTGCTAATTGTTGTAGAGATACCTGAGCAAAAAAGGTATCAACAACCAGGACTAAAACTGATGAACTGAAACTTCATTGATGAACTGCAAAAGTACCCAAAAGAAGTGCTTTCAGAACAATCTGATGAGCAACAAATCAGATTAAAAATCAATCAGATCAAGTCATGACTGAATAGCTGAGATGCTAATGTTCATCCAGGATGAAGAATAAGAAACAAATCAATATTTTTAGCAACCAAAACCAGAAACAAATTATTGAACTGAAATTGAAATCAAAGTCTGAACAGAACTCAAAGAGAACCAAAACACAGTGTACTAAAACAAAATCAAACAGAAAAGTGAGAAACCAAGTTGAAATTTTCCTTGGTTTCAAGTCTGTGATGAGTGATTGACAAAGTTTACCTTCTAAGCGAAGGGGTTCCTCCGAAGAGGTTCGGAGGTGTTTACCGAAGGGTTTGAAGATAGCTGGCTGCAGCTGTGCAACGGAGTGTATCTGTCGGAGGGGTCCGGTAGAGCACGATGAAAAATCTATACTGAAAGGTTTGGTATTGTGAGCGGTACACTTGAGTGTGTACCGAAGGTTGTATACCAGAGAGGTCTCCGGGGTACTAGAAACTCTTGTCTGCTTGTCGGTGGTGTGCAGGTGATTTCGGAGGCGACGGATGGCTCACAGCAAGGCAACCTGGGTCAAGGTCGGTCCTCGGTTGAGTGCATCGAGGGTTTCAATGTGAAATGGAGGTTTGGCTGCCGAGGGTTTCGGCGGTGCGTCGTGTTCTTGTTTTGGCTTGTCTTATTTGTGCAGGGAGGAGAAGCTGACCAACTGTCGACGGTGGGTGATCGAGGGTCGAGCGGGGAGCTTGATGCCGGAGGATCAGGGAGGCCGAGCGAAGTTTGGGAAGATCTCAAGAGTGCACGAAGAGACGGAGCGAGACTTGGACGGACGGCTGACTACGATGGCGTGTCGACCGGGTTCGCGAGAGGGAGGCCAGGACAAGCATTCCGGTGGCTTGAGGGACTCGAGAGCGGAAGTGGCTTGCTGGCGCTCGGAGTCGCGAAGCGGTGTCACGAGTCGAAGGGCTGAAAAGGCTTTGTCGGTTTTTACTGAAAACCGTCGAATCATTTATTATTTTTGTTAATTCAATAAAATAGTGTCAAGTTTTAGTTTAAAGTTTTTAGTGTCAGTGTGTACTTTTTAGAGTATTTTTGGAATGTATATATTCTGAAAATATTCTAAAGAGGGGTCATTTGTAATTTTCTTCTAGAGTAAAATAGGGTTTTTCTAGTTTTTATTTTCAGAATTGTATTTTGTGTCTTTCTAGGGGGCTGTTTGTAAAAGTGGCCTTTCTAGAATGTGGGCAGGTAGGAGATAAATATCTCCTCCCTTGGCCGAACAGGGGTGTATGAGAGAACATTCTAGCTAACACAAATGAAATCCAGTTTTTCTTTTGCGATTTTGTTGGTTCATCCGAGAGCTTTTTCTTGCTGTGAATGCGTGATAATGAACAGGAAGCCCTGATTGTTTCGGACCATCTATAGCCCTACCGACAAGAACTATTCATCAACATGGTGCTACAGATTTCAGCGTGTAAGGTTCTTTTGTTGCGCCTGAATTTTTGGATGATTTCATTATTGTGAACAGGAATCTTCTTCAGCTGCCGAATGTGCTACATTCATTTCGGGAATCCTGTTCACTGTCCAGCCGATTGAATTACTCAGCGTTTGTCTGGTTAGTTCTCTTTGAATTTTCTGTAAATACTTGATGATCTGAGATGAGTTTTTTGTGTGATTCTATTTTGCTGTGATTGAGGTATTTGCAGAATAGTCTTGATGCTTGAATCGGTTAAATACTCCATGAATTCCTTGATCTAGTCTCTAGTTTGTTTGTGTATTCTGTACTTCATGAATCATGTTGTTTTGTCCTGCTGAACGTTTGTATGAGAGACTAAAAGTGAATGAACAAAATCTGAGCAAATCTTGTTGATTGAGTGGTAAATCAATTTTGCATGTGTTCTAGTCAAATCTGGATTAGCTAGACTTGTTCACATACTTTTGCTCATGCTGAAAAGTTTTTCCTCATTCATCTTTGAACTGACCTGATTGATCTGTTCGTGTGTAATCTAGTTCAGAACATCTTTCTAGATGAGTTTTGATTTGAAACAGTAATCTAGTCTTTTTGTGTTTGGATTGGTTGCCGTCCTGAAATTTGTTTAGCAATCTGTTTAGAGAAGCAATGGATGATCTAGCTGCCAAATCATTTTTGCTTTGATATTCCCTGATATTTCTCATCTGTTGTGTGAAAAGGAAAGTATTGACTACAGGAGCTTTGCCAAGTAATTTTGTCTTGATTGGTATTACTTCTTATTACATTCAATATTGATAGTTCTATGAAATCTGGGAATGAGAATTCTGCTTGAATCATCTCTGGAATAGAGCAAAACTTTTGGTTATGGTTTAATTAGTTGACATGTGCTTCAATCCTAGTTTCTAGTTTGGCTTGAACTTGATGTAATCATTGATTGAATGCAGATTGCCTAATTTTAGTTGAGCAGAAACTTACCATTGTGAGATTGCTACAGTTGTCTAGTGTGTTGATATCTCTTTACATCTGAATTGATCTACAAGTTATGTGCTATTCTGTAGTTGGTGTGCAAACCAAATCTGTGAACACAAACTCAGTAGAAATCTGCTATTCTTTCTGTTTTACCTCTTGAGTTGAAAGTTTCACTGTTTTTATCCTGTTCAATTCTAGTGTGAATCAAATACACACTGTATTACTTCATGCAAGATTCAGAAACAATATGCTGAACTGTTCAGTACTATGTTTGTACAGAATCTGAAGTGAGATATCTTCTGTGCTTAGTTTTTATTTTCAGTTTAAATGCTTGAACTTTTTTTGATGAGGTGAATTCTCTGTTGTCGGAACTGCTACAGTTTTGTTGTGTTGGGTTCAGTTTAAGAAATCTGAATTTGTGTGCAGCTCTTGGAAGGTTCTGAATCTAGTTTTCTTGACTAGTGTTGAATCGTTGTGCACTCATCTGAAACTGATTTGCTATAATGAAACATGATCAGAAACTGAAATATTCAAAGTGAACCTCAAACTGATTTCTGAATAGTTTTAAAAATTCTAGTTTCTATTCATCATCCATTTTGGGTTCAGAAGTTTTAAAAATTGGTTCAATCATGTTTCAGTTTAGGAGATTGCTGATTTATAGTGGAACTATAATCTGAAGTCTGTTTTGAATTTGAACCCTAAAAATTGAACTGAACCTAATTGTTTTTGTGATACTATTCACTCTGCGACAAGTCTGTATTCTTTACAAGATTTCTGAATTCAATTGCTCTACTTGTTGAACACTCAGATTCAAGTATTGTGGTCAAATTTTGAATGATTGTATACTGATCTGAAACTGATTTGAAATTAAAATTGACAATTTGATTCAGATTTTTACAAATGCACTTTATTGGAATTACCATCACTATTCATCGTCCGAAAAAAATTTAGAAGTGCATGAAACTCATGTGTGATTGATTTGAGACAAGTTAATATGTTACTACAAACTTGATTTGATTGGTTGTGTGAGTGTTTTGATATTAGTTGATTAAAAACTTGAAACAAAGCTGTTTTTGGGCATTTGAATCTTTTTGAGCTCTAAATTGTGCTGATTAGTTTGAAACTTGGATTTGAGTCCATAGAGGTGCGTTGGGTGATGCGATTAGGCCATCACATTCAAAAGAAAGTGTCGAGGCGCCTATTTACCCCCCTGTAGTCGCCATTCTGATCCCACAATTGGTATCAGAGCCGGTTTGATCACGAGTTGACCTTTACCGGTTGTGATCCTTGTTTTGGCGATATGGAGAGGAATACAAAGATTCCTATGTTTGATGGTCGAGACTATGCCTATTGGAAGGCATGCATGGAGGCTTATTTGCTTAGCCAAGGAAGTGCGTTATGGGACATTGTTGCATCCTAGTATGTGATTCCTGACACTCATACCTCAGAGACTGAGAAGGCACAATATGAATGTAATAGCAAGGCTAGAAACATTCTTTTTATCAGTCTGAGTCACAACGAGTTCAACAGGGTCCAGCACCTTCGCACTGCACGAGAAATTTGGTCGACCTTGAGTACTTTTCATGAGGGCACATCACAGATTAAGGCTAGGAGGCAAAGCATGTATAATCAAGAATACCAAATGTTCGTGCAAGGCCCTGGCGAATCTGTTGATGCTTTATTTGCTCGCTTTGACAACATTGTTAGTAATTTGCGCTCCACTGGGACGCTAGCTTACTCTGATCACGACCGAGCGATCAAACTTCTCTATGCTCTGGATCATAGCATATGGGAAGTAAAGATCTCAAGCATTGAAGAGTCTGCGAGTTTTGATACTTTGACATGCGATGAACTCTTTAGTAAGCTTAAGTCCACCGAGATTGCCAAGGCGTCTCTACTAGGAGCTGGAAAATCTTTGTTGCCTCCAATTGCTTTGTGTTCCAGCCCTGGCAGTGGCACCTCATCAGGAGGTAATTTATCTAGCGTTTCTGGAGCTTGTGTTTTCTCTGGTGCTTTTGACTTGTCCTCCCTTGTCTCTGTCACAAAAGAACAAGTGGAAGCTCTAGATGATGAGGAGCTAGCTCTCATCGTCAGGAAGTTCACTCGCTTTTACAATGATAGACGAGACCAAAGGAGAGTAGGGTCACAGGGGTGTTTTGAATGTGGTGATACGTCTCACATAAAAGAAAATTGCCCTAAACTGAAAATTAAAAATGAAAATGAGCACAAGCCCCAAAAATGGAACAAGAAACCTTATTTCAAAGGAAAGCGAGGAAAAATGGCTAAGAGAGTAGCCAGAGCTTTTGTGGCCTCCCTTAGTGACATCGACAACACGTCAAGCAAGGAGCCAAGCTCGGAGGAAGAGGAGCCTCCTAGAAAGAGAAGAAGTTGAAGAAGGAGAAGAAGACAATGGACCTCACCGACCTTTGCTTCGTGGTCGACGGCAACGACAGCAGCGACGAGCTCTACACTTCTGAGGTATATCTATCCCGTGATCAGCTTCTTGTTTAGAATGATGAATTGCATGATGCTTTTTATTCTCAGGATAGATTGCTTAAACTTGCTGCTAAAGAACGTAAAGAACTAAAACTCAGACTTGAAGCTATATCCACTGAACTTGCTATTTTGAAATCTAAGTCTAATGATGTCGATTGTGAGTCATGTCTTACTATCATGAATAAACTTTCTCAGCTGTGTTTTATACATGCTCAAACTATTGAAAAACTTGAATTAACTGAAAAGCAGCTTTTGTTGGTGGAGTCTAGTCCTGCGGTCATTAACGAATGCCTGAATTGTCCTTTGCTTGTTGAGAGCATCAATTTGAGAGATAGGCATGTTGATGAACTTAAGGCTAGATTGGAGAGTGATGAGTGTTCTAAGGATGTGCATCCGGCGTGTCCTACCTGCATCACCCTTAAGGACCAACTCAGCTTTGCTAGAGATCAAGCCAAAAAATTGAAATGTGAGAATGACTACCTTCTCTCCGTTGTGGAAAAATGCACTGAAGGAAAGGGTAGGATGGACCTGCTTTTGGCTAAAACTAAAATGTGTGCTGACAGGGCAGGGTTAGCTCTCGGGTTGGGTTTTGAGAGAACCATTCCAAACACTTTGAGCGAAACTATGTTCACTCCTCCCACTACCCTTGAGAAAGAGAGAGCCTTGTTAGACATCGATCAAAAAGCAAAGAATCATACCCAACCGACAAAGAAAGCTCTTCGTGTTTTAGGTGAACCTCCTAAGCCAAAACCCAAGAAAACTATGAGATTCGCACCTGAGACCCATACCCACACACCCAAGAAAGTGTATCACTATTCTTATTTTCATCGGGTGGGTCATTTGGTTGGTTTTTACTTTCATCGTATCAGGGATGAGCGACGATCTTTTGCTATGAGCTTTCGGGACATGCATTACCCATCTTTAGGTATGCATGAGTCTGCTTTTCGCTCTCATCCTGATTTTGAGGCTCCACATGGTTTTGAGAGTGATTATGCCCCTCGTGGTGTACACCATGCTTCATATGGTGATAGATCACGTGTAAGAGGATGTGATGCTCGACAGGTTGGGAGACCTCGTTGATTTTCAGGTTCGCGCTTTATTGCTAGACCACGCACTTTTTATCATGGTTTATCTCATGTGCATGGTTAGTCTTCTACTTTGCCTGGATCTCGTGTTTTGCGCTACTGGATTCCAAAGCAATTTTTATCTCACCCTCTCACTGAGCATCCGAGAGATACTAGCATGTTTTGAGGGGGAGCTGTGTAGCTTTGCATGAGCTTCTATCATATGATTAATTGCTTTTACAAGTACATGCTTTGTTATGCCTTTGTAGTATTGTCTTTAAATACTGTTGACTGTACTTGGCATGATTTCATCTGAGAATTGACATGAGCATGGCTTTTATTTGTGAAAATTTGAAAATGGTCACTGCTTAGTCTAGAAACTAGCATGAATTGGTTGAGTGCATTTGCTATCTTTTACATACCTGATAGCTAGGTCCTTTTTACTTGGATGCTAATACGCAACTTGATTTCATCAAAATTGAATGAAAATGAATGAAAATGAAAGTGAAAATTGAATGAAAATGAAAATGAAAATGAGGATGGATGGTATTCATGTTTTTGTGTGCTGAGATTTGAAAAGATCCATGTGAGTTTGCTTTGTCGCACTATTTTGTTCTAGACGACTTACCATAGTACTTTGGTAAGAACCGAGACGTTGTAGTGTTTGCCGAGACCATTGCTTTAAGCTTCTGATGGTTTCAACCTAGGCTTAGCATGGTCATTTAGCATAAGGTTGACATGCAAATAACCCCTGGCACAAAAATGAAAAATTTGAAATTCATTGCATATCATGTTTGCTGAAGCACCTTGAAGTGGGATACGCTTATCTAGTGTGTGCTTGTTTAGCTTTTGCATCTCATGCCTTGACATGTCTAGTATACTAGTCTGAGTGGTGATGCTTTTATTTGCTAAAATATGAAAATGCTTGCTAATGCCTTTTGTTTAGATGGTATTCATTTGAGGATGTCATACAGTACTTTTAGATGATATTCAAGGCGAATACGTGTTTGTACTATAATTGCAGCTATTCATGTCTCAGAAGCTCACATCTCTGCTTTACCCTCTATTCCCCTCTTTGCATCTTTTTATCTCCTTGATGCCTGCATTGTCAAAGGGGGAGAAATGATCTACATGATGCTTTGGCTTTTGGATTGCTTGGTTAAGGGGGAGTTTGCTTTCATGTTGAAGAAATGCTTTTGATGCTTTTGCTTTTGCTTTGCCTTGCATAAGGTTTTTGCCCAAGCAGGGAGATCTTTTACCAAGTGACATGTTTTGCTTTGCTCTTTTATGAGTTTTTTTGGTCACTTGTGCGCGTAACTTGCAATCCTCATCATGTACTTGCTTTGGGATTGTCAATGCACTCATCAAGGGGAGATTGAGAAACCAAGGGTGGTTTCAGTCTGGATGATGAGTGATTGACAAGGATGAGCATCTGAGCGTGTGAGTGGTTGAGGTTGGTTGAGTGCATCGAGGTTTCGATGTGAAATGAAGGTTTGGCTGCCGAGGGTTTCGGCGGTGCGTTGTGTTCTTGTTTTGGCTTGTCTTGTTTGTGCAGGGAGGAGATGCTGACCGACCGTCGACGGTGGGTGATTGAGGGTCGAGCGGGGAGCTTGATGCCGGAGGATTAGGGAGATCGGGCGAAGTTTGGGAAGTTCTCAAGAGTGCACGAAGAGACGGAGCGAGACTTGGATGGACGGCTTACTGCGATGGCGTGTCGACCGGGTTCACGAGAGGGAGGCTAGGACAAGCATTCCGGCGGCTCGAGGTGATCGAGAGTGGAAGTGACTTGCTGGCGCTCGGAGTCGCGAAGCGGTGTCACGAGTCGAAGGGCTGAAAAGGCTTTGTCGGTTTTTGCTGAAAACCGTTGAATTGTTTATTGTTTTTGCTAATTCAATAAAATAGTGTCAAGTTTTAGTTTAAAGTTTTTAGTGTCATAGTGTGTACTTTTTAGAGTATTTTTGGAATGTATATATTCTGAAAATATTCTAAAGAGGGGTCATTTGTAATTTTCTTCTAGAGTAAAATTTGGTTTTTCTACTTTTATATTCAGAATTGTATTTTGTGTCTTTCTAGGGGGCTATTTGTAAAAGTGGCCTTTCTAGAATGTGGGCAGGTAGGAGATAAATATCTCCTCCCTTGGCCGAATAGGGGTGTATGAGAGAACATTCTAGCTAACACAAATGAAATCCAGTTTTTATTCTGCGATTTTGCTGGTTCATCCGAGAGCTTTTTCTTGCTGTGAATGTGTGATAATGAACAGGAAGCCCTGATTGTTTCGGACCATCTACAGCCCTGCCGACAAGAACTATTCATCAACATGGTGCTACAGATTTCGGCGTGTAAGGTTCTTTTGTTGCGCTTGAATTTTTGGATGATTTCATTACCGTGAAGAGGAATCTTCTTCAGCTGCCGGATGTGCTACATTCATTTCGGGAATCCTATTCACTGTCTAGCCGATTGAATTACTCAGCGTTTGTCCGGTTAGTTCGCTTTGAATTTTCTGTAATACTTGATGATCTGAGATGAGTTTTTTTGTGTGATTATATTTGGCTGTGATTGAGGTATTTGCAGAATAGTCTTGATGCTTGAATCGGTTAAATACTCCATGAATTCCTTGATCTAGTCTCTAGTTTGTTTCTGTATTCTGTACTTCATGAATCATGTTGTTTTGTCCTGCTGAACGTTTGTATGAGAGACTGAAAGTGAATGAACAAAGAGCAAATCTTGTTGATTGAGTGGTAAACCAATTTTGCATGTGTTCTAGTCAAATCGGGATTAGCTAGACTTGTTCACATACTTTTGCTCATGCTGAAAAGTTTTTCCTCGTTCATCTTTGAACTGACTTGATTGATCTGTTCATGTGTGATCTAGTTCAGAACATCTTTTCTAGATGAGTTTTGATTTGAAACAGTAATCCAGTCTTTTTGTGTTTGGATTGGTTGCTGTCCTGAAATTTGTTTAGCAATCTGTTTAGAGAAGCAATGGATGATCTAGCTGCCAAATCATTTTTGCTTTGATATTCCCTGATATTTCTCATCTGTTGTGTGAAAAGGAAAGTATTGACTATAGGAGCTTTGCAAAATAATTGTCTTGATTGGTATTACTTCTAATTACATTCAGTATTGATAGTTCTATGAAATCTGGGAATGAGAATTCTGCTTGAATCATCTCTGGAATAGAGCAGAACTTTCGGTTATGGTTTAATTAGTTGACATGTGCTTCAATCCTAGTTTCTGGTTTGGCTTGAACTTGATGTAATCATTGATTGAATGCAGATTGCCTAATTTTAGTTGAGCAGAAACTTACCATTGTGAGATTGTTGCAGTTGTCTAGTGTGCTTGTTGGGGGAATAGTTTTCCCTTGAACAGGGCCAAATGACGTCAGCCTCCGACAGCTTTCGGCCTGGAGCCCAACACTGTCGAAGCCTGTGTCTTCCCAAAGAAGCTATTTCCAAGCTTCAAGGTTCACCTCGGAGACCTCAAGATTCCTTAGAGATTGCCAGAAGCTAAGTCTCAGGCTAGCTTCGAAGCTAGCCTCCGGGCCTTGTTCGGAGTTAGCCTTCGAGCTCCTCTCGGAGCTCCTCAGAGCTAGTCTCCGGACCCTCTCCAGCGAATTCAAAGCCAAGGCTCCGGAGCCCCAGTTCGGGGCCCCAGTTCGGAGGCCCTAGTTCGGAGCACCAGTTCGGAGGCCCAGTTCGGAGCCCTAGTTCGGAGGCCCTAGTTCGGAGCCCAGTTCGTATGCCCCAGTTTGGAGGCCCCAGTTCGGAGGCCCCAGTTCGGAGCCCCAGTTCGGAGGCCCAGTTCGGAGGCCCCATGTAGCGCCCCGATTTATCAAATCGATACATTATTGAATTTCAGAAGAAAAACAATAATACAAGAGGTTCATCATGCGACAGCGTACATACGACAGTATTCATGGTACGCAGACCATATTTATTACATCAAAGTTTTGGTAAAAACAGTAATAAAGATAATTAAAATTCTGCATGACGAACGTCTTCTTCAGGATCTTTTTTCTCGACTGGGTCGCTACTCCAGACCGTATTCGAAGTAGGCATCCTCTGAGGTGTTCAACAGGTATGAGTACAAAAAGTACTCAACAAGCCACCGGAAATGCAAGTAATAATGCGGGATAGTAAACAAGGAAGGGTAATGGCTAACATTGCAGAAAAGTGCAGTTTCAGTTATTGCGTTTAATGTAATCACATTTTAATCATGCGGAAAAGTAAATATGGATATCAACAACCTCAACTAACTCGAGGAGTACGTTTTACCTCCTCGCGCAACAGTCCTTACATGTCAATCCATCATGCACATACATATTCAAAGTAAACTAACTAGGGGATGTCACGCAACCCGCCCTTGACCGTGGGCTCGGCTTTTCGAAAAGATTTAAGACTCTGATCAGAGATGTACTACTATACCCACAAGGCACGCACTCATCCCAAACGAGATGACCCATTTCACGGGAACTCGTGCCAAAACCTCAATATGAGATGTTCCAAGCGATAACCACCAGCTCTAGGTTTCGCCGGCGCGCCGGGCCGCATCCCGGCTAACGTCGCACCCCCTTTTGTGCCACATTGGTACAAGCCACCCGCAGGTGCTGCTTGACCCATCTCCAAATGGTGGCCTCGGTTTGGAACAACCCATACCTTAGTTAGGACTTACCCACTAGACTTGTGGTTAGTACGTAAGTGTATTGCAACGGATCCCTCAGACCGGTCCTTATAGTGCCCCGGGTGCTACCGACCAATGCCCTAGCTTGCACCCGGAACCCACCATGCATACACTCACAACCATAACTCATCACCAACAAAATTTCCAAGGATAAGAAGTAACGGGGATCATATAATAGAACCATTTTGCTACGACTCATTTTTATCCTATAGCGATCGTGTCAATACATTGGACACTAGCTAATATCATTGATCATATGGTGACAAGGAGGTTAGGCGAGATAGCATGGCTTGGGCTGCACATCAAGGTCGGGGGATCCTAAATAAATATAATGTAAGGGTTCATTTGACTAATGCATATATATAACCTATGTGTTTTAGCGATAGTTTAATCAAACATGGGTTCAATATGCTCAAAAGATTGGTTTGGTGACTTGCCTTGTTCAGCGAATGGGGAGGGAGGAACTTCCGGGAAGTATTCCGGTTCCTCGACGGCGTCGTAGTCTTTTCAATAAAATAAAATAAAAGAACACAACATTCAATCAAACAATATAGCATTACATGATAAGCACATAAGTTAAAGTTGGTTTGATTTAAAATAAGATAAATTCACTTGTTAAGGTTCTGAAATTTATTTCATAAATAATTTTAAAGGGATTAAAATGAAGGGTTGTCCCTTTTAGAAAACAAATGTTTAAATGTGAATAGTCTCATATTAAGTTCCTTAATGATTTATGAAATGAAAAGTTCATGTTATTTTGAGGGCTTTCAGTACATGGACAGAAAAGAATTAATATAAATTTTTCTGAAGTTTAAATGTTTGAATTCATATTTTAATCATAGGGGCATTTGAATACTTATTTAAATAAACATGAAAAATCAAAGTAAGCCTACTGTTTTTATTGTATAAACATGTAGAGAATAATATTATGAATTTTCTGAAATTGGAATGGCAATTTTTAGAGTTCAAATGCGTCAGATATGAATTTTACAAGTTTAAAAGTATTTCTGAAATTCATTTTCAATTTTTAAACCCCTCGGGTCCACGGTGAGCCAGGCCCACGGTGAACCCGCGCACTGTGCGCGTGCACTGGGTCGATCTGGACCGTCGGATCCAGATCCGACGTGCGAGGGCGAGGCGGGGCGCGTAAGTTATAATGGACGGTCAGGATTAAAACGTGCGAAAGGGTACCACGTGGACGCACGAGATCGCACGTCGGTTTTAAATGGAAATGAATGCGTGAGATTAAAACGTAACGCTTTGACCAGATCCGACGGTGCGGATTAGATCGCGTACGTGGGCGTACATGCATCGTCCGATCGCGATCGCACGGTCGGGATCAGATCCGACACGGCACGGGTACTCGACCCGTGCCGGTCGTCTTTCCCGACGACGGCGAGCGGGCCAGGGGCCACGGCGAGCGACGGCGGTCCTAGCTAAGCCTAGAAATAAAAAGAGGATGTTACGGTGGTCACGACAGTACCTTGGCGGCGGTCCGGGGACGACGGGGCGTGGCCGGTGACGAGGTAGACGGCGAGGTGGTCACGGGTCCTTGGTGGCGACGGCGATCCGGCAAGGTTCGTCGTCGACGGAGTGGTGGCCGAGGTCGGTGAGGTCCCGGCGGTCACGATGGTGGCGACTACGCGGACGGAGGTAGTCCGGTGCGACGGCGAGCGGCGGCCGGAGGCGAAGCAGGGGGAAAGCGCTAAAAGGCGAATGGAGGGTGCTCTGTTCGTTCTTGCGGTGATTGGGCGTGGGGGTCGAATGCGGTGGAGGCTAGGGGTATAAATAGGGTCGTCGGCGAGGGATAACGGGCGACGAATACAAGGAAAGCCGAGGGGGGGATTAATTCGCAGGTGAGGGCTCGGCCATGCACGCGTAGCGGTGATCCCGTGGCGTAAAGGCGTTGTTTAACGGGGGAAAACGGTCGGCCAGGCGCAGGGAGTTGTTTAATGGCGCCAATTCAATGTGGGAGGGGCCAGCGAGGCGGATCCGAGGCGGGGGTCGTCGGCCGGCGTGATTTGGGGGCGACGACGTGAGGTAGACGACGGGTCTGACAGGCGGGGGCCACTGGTCGGCGGGTGCGGGTTAGCGAGGGTGGCGACTGACGGGTGGGGCCGGGCTCGGGCGCGAGGGGGGAACGGTTTGCGCCGACAGGTGGGGTCGGGCGATGGTGCGGAGAGGAGGTCACTGATGGGTGGGACCCCGTTGTCAGGTGGCGCGCGCGAGGAGGAGTGGGCTGGGCCGGCCGGGAGAGAGGGAAGAGGGGAGGGGAGCCCATTACTGTTTTAAAGCTTTTCTGAATAAAAATAATTCCAGGAATTGGATTGAAATATTAGGGCTACTTCCAAGCTTGGTAAAAATTTATAAAAATTCTCAAAAATATATTTTGGTCTTAGGACCATACACAAAAAGTTTCACCTCCTAGTTTGGCCATCTACTCTATGTTGTAGTTAAAAAGGGTATAAAGGAGTATTAAAAGCATTTTCAAAAATATATATTCCAAGAAATTGAATTTAATGATATTTTTATTGTTTTGGAAATTTGGGGTGTTACAAACCTATCCCCCTTACAAGAATCTCGTCCTCGAGATTGGAACGTTACTCGAATAATTCGGGATATTGGGCTTTCAGTTCGTCTTCCTTTTCCCAAGTGGCTTCTTCGGCGGGATGGTTGTTCCATTGGACTTTGCAGAAGCGAACAACGCGACTCCTGGTTACTCTCTCCTTGGTTTCAAAGATCTTGACGGGTTTCTCTATGTAGGTCAAGTCTTCTTGGACATTAAGCTGCTGAAGGTCGGCTTGCTCGGTGGGTACACGGAGGCACTTCTTTAGTTGAGTGTTGGGGAAATATGCTTCCCTTAAACAGAGGCCAAATGACGTCAGCCTCCGACAGCCTCCGGCCCAGAGTCAGGTACTGTCGGAGCCTGCTTTCTCCCTAAGTATTGTTTACAGGTTCCAGTGTACCCTCCGAGAACCAAGTCCGGAGGCCCCCCTCCGGAAGCCAAGTCCGGAGGCCACCCTCCGGAAGCCAAGTCCGGAGGCCACCCTCCGGAAGCCAAGTCCGGAGGCCACCCTCCGGAAGCCAAGTCCGGAGGCCACCCTCCGGAAGCCAAGCCCGGAGGCCACCCTCCGGGAGCCAAGTCCGGAGGCCACCCTCCGGGAGCCAAGTCCGGAGGCCACCCTCCGGGAGCCAAGTCCGGAGGCCACCCTCCGGAAGCCGAGCCCGGAGGCCGCCCTCCGGAGCCAGGTCCGGAGGCCGCCCTCCGGAGCCAAGTCCATACCGGGGGCCCCCCGCCCCTGGGTGTCGTTTAGCTGGTCAAAGCCTGGCGCAGCCTGACACGCCTGTAAAGCTGTAAAGTTGTCTGGCACCTTTTGTACTGTAGCTAAGCTCCTTTTCCCCTCTCTGCCCCTATGGGCCAAGGGTTCATAGGGGGGCATTCCAGTCTTTTCCTCTGGCCTGCGTGCCTATAAAAGCAGGGCCAAGCCCTTGTAACGGGACACATGCTCCAGGGGGCCATGAGACCCTGGAGTTATCCTCTCCACATCAAGGCACATCATGCCAAATCCACTACAAACTGGACGTAGGGTTATTATCCCCTAGGGGAGGCCCGAACCAGTATAAACCCCATCTCTCCCTGTGGGAACCCATCGAGGTTCATTCTCCATATCATACTCCACCACAGAAAAACCTGCTGGAACTAATGCAATTGTTCCAACAGTTGGCGCCGTCCGTGGGGAACTTAGTCCTAGAAGCTAAGTTCTCTACCGCTGCCCGCAACCCGAAGTGTGCCCGAGGGGGGAGCATCGGGGCTTTCTCGCTTCACGCACCCTCCGGCTAGGGGCTTCGGGGGCAGATCGAAGGCCACCTCCGCCTTCCCCCATCCTTTGCATACCGGAGCCCACTCTCCGGCAAGGGGCTCCGCTCCACGCTCCAAAGGTCATCGGAGCCCGAGGGCTACGAGGTAAGTACCGCCCGAAGCCTTACTCCGATGCACCAACCTGTAGTTACATTAACATAAAATCGAAGTCATGCTTCGCCTTGTTCAAAAAACCGAAGCCATGCTTCGCCTTGTTCAAAAAACCGAAGCCATGCTTCGCCTTGTTCAAAAACCGAAGCCATGCTTCGCCTTATTTAAAAACCGAAGCCGTGCTTCGCCTTATTTAAACCCGAAGCCGTGCTTCGCCTTACTTAAAACCGAAGCCTTGCTTCGCTTTATAAAACCCGGAGTACCCCTCCGAAGGCTACACAGTGCCCCCGGGCCCGTAGCAGTGGGCTAAAAAGACTCCGGGCCACTGGCCCGACGCGTCCGGGGATTCCGGGCTCCGCGCCCGAGGCATCCCAGGGATTCCGGGTCCCGCACCCGAAGCATCCCAGGGTCGAAGGTGACCCAGAGTCGAAGGTGGCTCAGAGTCGAAGGTGGCTCACGCTATCACAGGTTCGGTGAATCCACACCAAATATCCTTCTCATTACAGGACCAAGTTCCGAAGCCTTGCTTCGTTATCTAAACACGCTCCGAAGCCTGGCTTCGCGTGCTCATATACTATACGCCTAAGCGTCTCGAAGTCATACTTCGCCATAATCTAAGTGCGTTTCAGAGCCCCGCTCACGCACAGCATCCAAACCCCGGCATGCCGAAGCATGCACCACTCAAATTGAGTGTGCGGAAGCCTTGCTTCGCACCAAATCGATACGTTCGGAGCCCGTAAGAGGCCCTCGCTTGATACAAATCCAAGTATCCGAAGCCGCCGAAAAGGCGCACCCCTTCGCATGTTTATTTTTTTTTTCCCGCACCAGCTACGGTTAAACCCCTAACTGCCACGAGCAAAAGGGGGGAAGAATGTATGCGAGGTGTGCGAGCGTAATAAACAGTACGAGCGTAGCAAGCTAAAACGTTCGAAGCAAAATAACACGAAGCATACGGACAAAGTGTGCGAAGATAACGAGCTCAATTCATTGTATAATGAGAAGTGTGTTACAAACATACTTCGGAAACCAAACTACGTATAATCTGTATCTAAGCCTAAGAAGAACCGTGTGCAAGCCCCCGACCCTCGCTTGCCCCTTCTTCGGCCAGGGCCACCTCGGCTGGACGTTGCCTCGTCGGAGCCCGCTCTCCCTCGACCGGCCCGTCCAGGCCCCAAAGTCCACAGGCTTCGACTTTCGCTTTGCAGGTTGCTCCAAGTTCGCGAAGCAGGCGGAGCCGTGTCGAAGGCAGAAAAATCTAGGGCTTCGTCGCTCGCTAACACCGTTCGCGAAGGCAAAGGTAAGGGGTTCTGAAGGGGCTCCGCCTTCACAGCGGCTAGCAAGTCCTGAGCTATTTCGGAGATGGCTTCGCCCCTAGGCCCCCTCGGAAGCTTAAACCGAGGGGGGCCTTCGGACCTAGCTACTTCAAGAATCGCCCACAGTTGTCGAAGCCCTTCAGAGTCCTCGAGGACTTCGAGGTCTATGCTCGAAGGCTGAGCCTGGGCAGGTATAAAAAACCCCCACATTCATATTAATAAACTGATAAGTCTTTACAAAGCCTACAGCTAGGTATTACAAGAAAGCCTAAGGAGATCTACACCTTCGGAGGCGGAGGCGGAGGCGTCGAGGCCGGAGGCTTGTCCGAGTCAGCGGGCCCCTTGAACCGGCGTTGTCGAAGGGCCTTCATGAGGTCAAGGACTGCCTCGCAGCCTTGCTCCTTCCAAGGTTCCTGCAGCCGCCGCCAAGCCCCACGGACTTCGCCCGGAGGCGTCACCAAGTACGGACCCCCGAAGGCCACTGGGGTCACGGAGGTCGCAGCCCAAAGGTGGTCGCACCCCGCGGCATGAAGCATATGCAGCACCCCTTGGCCTGCGACGCGACCGGCCATAAGAGCGAAGCCCGTCAGCGCTTCGTCCGCTACCGAAGCCGCAGTCTTCAAGAAATCGGCGCGGTCCCCAATCGGGTCCTGATCGCCAAATTCCGGAGTCCGGCACTCGGTCCCTGTCTTTTCAAGGACCTCAGTCAGGCTCTGGGTGGCCTCGCCAAGATTAGCCACGACGAAGCTCTCGAGATCCTGAGCCCGCTGGCGGAGCTCCTCGTTCTCCTTCGCCTGACGGGCCTCGGCATCCTTCGAAGCTTGGAGTTCCGCGCGGAGCCGAGCCGTCTCCGAGGCCAAGGCTTCCTTCGCTTCTTTCGCCTCAGCAGCCGAAGCCTCGGCCCGCCTCCGCTTCTCGGCTTCCTCCAAGACCTCGCGGCGAAGGGCCTCCTTCTCTTCTGCAAGGCGCTCCATCCGCCGGTCGGCAGCGGTCGAAGCTGCCGCGTTCAGTGCGAGGGCCTGCAGGAATTCAAGAAACCGTAAGTATGAACCAAGGGACAAAGTACAGCTCGAAGCTGCAAGGGGCTCCGCTCACCCGCATAAGGACTTCGTTTGAGCTAACGAAGAGATCCGTGGGATCTCGGTGGCTAAGTTGGGCCACCAAGTCCCCCTCCTCCGCAGAAGCACAAGCCCCGCGGAAGCCGAGGATCGCCGCCGCCGTCACGCCCCCCCTCGGCTTGAAGGGGTGAATCACCGCCACGGTGGTCTCCGCGGACTCCGGCAAGGCGGGGCTCAGGCCCACCACGTCGACATCTTCTTCGCCTCGAGGGTCCGCGCGGTCTCCGTCGCCCTCGCCGTCAGACGAAGTGCTCTCGGACTCTGACCCACTGCCGCTGCCGCTGCCGCTGCTGCTGCTGCTACTCGAAGCCTCCGAGGGCTTCGCTTCGGCGGACTTCGACCCACCTTCGCCTGCCGGCTTCGCCACAGTGGGCCTCGCATCATCTTCGTCCTCTGCGAAAAGCCAAGTCAAAACCTGCATATTGAAGAGAAGCATGCAAAAAGAAAAAGGGGTTTTACCATCATCAGAGATCTCTTGGAAAGAACCAGGGGCTAAGTGCGTCCTCCAGCCCCCTCGCTGCGAAGCCGGCGCATCCACCTCCGCGCCCGAAGCTGGTTCCGCCGGGGCATCCGTGGCCTCCTTGGCAGCAGGAGTGCGCGCGTCGGCCTCCGCCTCCGAAGCCCTCACCGCCAGGGGCTTCGAGGCCTTCTTGGGAGTCGGAGTAGCTGCGGGCTTCGCCGCAGCCTCCCCCGAGGCATCCGCTTCGTCCTCGTCCCCCCTCTTCCTCTTGGCTCCGGCCGATGAGGTAGCCAGGTGGGCGAAGTCTGGCAAAGCGGGGAGCCCTCCGGGGCCGAGCGCGGTCCACACTCTGTTCCAGCGCTCCCAGGACCCCACCAAGGCAAGGCGCTGATTCTGCTCCTCGGGGGTCGGAGTCCCGACGACTCGGTCCGCCGCCGCGATGGCCTCCTCCGAAGTCCTCATGTCGAGGTCGGCTGCACGAAAAGGTCGAGTCAGGGCCAAAGTGTTCAAGTATTAAGAGCTAGAAGAGCGCGAGGACTTACAGAAGCGGTCGAAGGCCAGCTCGCTGAGTTCTCCTTGACCCGAAGCCTGGAAGAGACCCTCCGGCCAGGAGCGCGCGAGGGGGCTAAGCCGAAGGGTAATGAATTCCTCGGCGAGGTCCCTCATGCTCATCTTCGCTGCCACCCTTCGGAGCAGCGAGATCCTCGATTGAAGAAGGCCTTCGCTGGTCTTCACCACCCCTTCGCGCCGGTACAGTATGTGAGCGTTGGTACTCCGAAGGGGTGAGTTCGCACCGACGGAGGCATAGAACCATTCTTGGTCCCACCTCGAATACCACTTGTTGTTTACAGCCCTCGCAGGGAAGGCGTCCTGGAACTCCTTCTGGAGCTGGAAGTTGGCACTGCCAAAGGCCAACGCCCTCTTGACGCGGTCCGTCCCCTCCCTGGGCTTCGGCTGGCAGTTGGCGTCGTGAAGAGCGACGAAGACGTCCGCGCGGCCCTCGCAGCCTTCGGCCCTCATGGCCCACTCAAAGACAGCTAGCCTCGCCATGGCGTTGGGCGAGAGCTGAGGGAGCTCAAGGTTGTAGGCCTTGAGGACCTCGCTCAGCATCCCTACCGCAGGCAGTCCGAGGCCGGCCTCGAAGAAGGCTTCAAACACCACCACTTCGTCAGCACGAGGCTTCGGTATGGCCTCTGATTTCTCCGGAACCCTTAATTGGATCTTCGCCGCAATCTTCCCCTCGCAGGCTCTCCGGACCGACTCCTCCGTAGAAATCGAAGCCCTCATCTCCAGGGTCTGCTCGAACCTGTCGGAGGGCGTCCGAAGGTCCCTCAGCCCCAGTCGCCTAGCTGCAGGCTTCGCTGCCGCGGCCGCTGCCGCCGCCGCCTGCACTTGGGCGGAGCCCGAGCTCGAACCCAAAACCAGGGGCTTCGCCACTCCCTTCTTCGGCATCCTGATTGGACTTCGGCTCGAAGGACTAAAGGATGGCGAAGGCCTAGAAGCTCGCGAAGGTCGCTCTGCGAGGCTAGGAGGAAGAGGAGAGCGAAGGTGGTAAAGCGGGGAGAAGAAGTGAATGAAAGTGTGCCGGGGCTGCACGCGGTAAGTCCCTATTTATGGGCGCGGTAAGAATTCCAACCGTCATGGGCCGGGCTCACCGCCAGATGGGCCTCCGGCGAAAGCAAATCAAGCCCAAGCAGGGTAACGGTAACTTTTCTGACCGTTGCGGAGTCGTTCGGGCTCCCCGAGGCCGCTCTGGCACGAGCATTTATTACCCCCAGGAATCGAGGTTTCCTTCGGTCCTGGCTCCGGAGGTACGTTTCCTCCGAAGTGTTTTCAGGTCATTTGCCCTAAGGGCGCGTGCACCCCTTCATTCCGAAGGCCTACCCGCGAGGGGCTACTGTTGGGGAAATATGCTTCCCTTAAACAGAGGCCAAATGACGTCAGCCTCCGACAGCCTCCGGCCCAGAGTCAGGTACTGTCGGAGCCTGCTTTCTCCCTAAGTATTGTTTACAGGTCCCAGTGTACCCTCCGAGAACCAAGTCCGGAGGCCCCCCTCCGGAAGCCAAGTCCGGAGGCCACCCTCCGGAAGCCAAGTCCGGAGGCCACCCTCCGGAAGCCAAGCCCGGAGGCCACCCTCCGGGAGCCAAGTCCGGAGGCCACCCTCCGGGAGCCAAGTCCGGAGGCCACCCTCCGGAAGCCGAGCCCGGAGGCCGCCCTCCGGAGCCAGGTCCGGAGGCCGCCCTCCGGAGCCAAGTCCATACCGGGGGCCCCCCGCCCCTGGGTGTCGTTTAGCTGGTCAAAGCCTGGCGCAGCCTGACACGCCAGTAAAGCTGTAAAGTTGTCTGGCACCTTTTGTACCGTAGCTAAGCTCCTTTTCCCCTCTCTGCCCCTATGGGCCAAGGGTTCATAGGGGGGCATTCCAGTCTTTTCCTCTGGCCTGCGTGCCTATAAAAGCAGGGCCAAGCCCTTGTAACGGGACACATGCTCCAGGGGGCCATGAGACCCTGGAGTTATCCTCTCCACATCAAGGCACACCATGCCAAATCCACTACAAACTGGACGTAGGGTTATTATCCCCTAGGGGAGGCCCGAACCAGTATAAACCCCATCTCTCCCTGTGGGAACCCATCGAGGTTCATTCTCCATATCATACTCCACCACAGAAAAACCTGCTGGAACTAATGCAATTGTTCCAACATTGAGAGACATGGAACACATCGTGAACGCCTGCCAAGGATGGGGGCAGTTCGAGTTGATATGCCACTTCTCCCTGTCGTCGGAGGATCTGGAAAGGTCCGATGTAGCGGGGTGCTAGCTTGCCTTTCATGTTGAACCTTTGAGTGCCACGGAGGGGAGTGACTCGGAGGTAGACATAATTGCCCTCCTCAAAGGCTAGGTCTCTTCGACGGTTGTCGGCATAGCTCTTTTGCCTGGATTGGGCTGCCTTCAATCGATCCCTTATGATCTTAACCTTCTCTTCAGCTTCTCTTAATAAATCAGTCCCAAACAGTTGTGACTCTCCGGTTTGATCCCAGAGTAACGGTGTTCTGCACTTACGTCCATAGAGTGCTTCGAACGGGGACATTTGCAGGCTGGCTTGATAGCTGTTGTTGTAGGAGAACTCTGCATACGGTAAGTTCTTATCCCACATTCCGCCAAAGTCTAGAGCACAAGCTCTAAGCATATCCTCCAATATCTGGTTGACCCTTTCGGTTTGACCGTCGGTCTGTGGATGATAGGCGGTGCTAAAGTTCAGCCGGGTGCCGAGTTCCTCTTGAAGGTTCTTCCAAAACTTGGAGGTAAACTGACTCCCATGGTCAGATACAATCTTCTTAAGAACTCCGTGAAGGCACACGATCCGGGTCATATACAACTCAGCCAACTTGGCGACGGTGTAAGTTGTCTTGACCGGAACGAAGTGAGCTACCTTGGTGAGTCGGTCGACGATCACCCAGATAGAATCATGACCAGCTTGGGTCCTGGGCAGTCCCGTGATGAAGTCCATTCCTATCTCTTCCCACTTCCATTCAGGGACCTTGAGAGGTTGAAAAAGTCCGGCAGGCCTCTGATGCTCTGCCTTGACTCGCTGGCATGTGTCGCATTTGGCCACATACTCAGCTATTTCTCTCTTCATGCTGACCCACCAATATTTTTCCTTTAGGTCTTGATACATCTTCGTACTCTCGGGATGGATGGAGTATAACGTATCATGGGCTTCTTGAAGGATGAGGGTCTTCAACTCAGGTAGGTTGGGTACGCATACTCGGTTTCCGAACCAGATGGTACCATGCTCGTCTTCAGAAAATCCGGGGGCTTTACCCTTCCTCATGTTCTGCTGGATCTCTAGGATGTCCGGATCTTCCTTCTGCTTCTCTCGGATCTGGTCTATTAAGACAGGCCGAGACTCCAAGGCAGCGAGGTATGCTCGAGTGGTGATCCCTAGGTTTAACCTTTCCATCTCCTTATACAGTAAAGGGGCTTGGTCCTGAATCATGATGGCATTGCAGTACCCTTTTCGACTAAGGGCATCTGCCACCACATTCGCTTTGCCCGGATGATAATGGATGCCCAAGTCGTAATCCTTGATCAGTTCCAACCATCTCCTTTGCCTGAGATTCAGATCTGGTTGGGTGAATATGTACTTGAGGCTCTTGTGGTCGGTGAAGATCTCACACCGATTCCCCACAAGGTAATGTCTCCATATCTTCAAGGCATGAACCACGACTGCTAATTCCAGGTCGTGGGTTGGGTAGTTCAGCTCATGCGGTCTCAGCGGTCGGGAGGCGTAGGATATCACTTTCCTTTCTTGCATTAATACGCATCCCAATCCTTGACGAGAGGCATCACAGTAGACGTGGAAGTCTTTCCGGATGTCTGGCAGAGTCAGAATGGGAGCTGACACTAGCTTCTTCTTGAGGGTCTAGAAGCTTTCTTCGCAGTCGGGGGTCCATTCAAACTTCGCTTCCTTCTGCAAGAGTCTGGTCATAGGCTTGGCGATCTTGGAAAAATTCTCGATGAAACGGCGGTAGTATCCGGCCAATCCGAGAAAACTCCGGATCTCGGTCACGGTTGTAGGCTGCAGCCAGTTGGTTACTGCTTCCACGGTGGTTGGGTCCACTGCTATTCCTCCGACAGATATAACATGGCCGAGGAACTTCACCTCAGACGACCAAAATTCGCATTTGCTGTATTTGGCGTACAGTTGCTGCTCCCTTAGCATTCCGAGGGTCAGACGGAGGTGAGTTTCGTGTTCTTCCTTGGTCTTGGAGTATACGAGGATATCGTCGATGAATACCACGATGAACTTGTCCAAGAACTCCATGAACACATTGTTCATCATGTTCATGAAAAAGGCCGGGGCATTCGTGAGTCCGAACGACATCACGGTGTACTCGTAGTGTCCATAGCGGGAGGTGAAGGTAGTCTTGGGTATGTCTTCTTCTCTAATCCTCAACTGGTGATAACCTGACCTGAGGTCAATCTTGGAAAACACCGAGGATCCTTTCAACTGATCGAACAGGTCGTCGATCCGAGGCAATGGGTACTTGTTCTTGATGGTTACGTCGTTCAAGGCTCGATAGTCCACGCACATCCTCTTGGTCTTGTCCTTCTTCATGGCAAATATAACCGGTGCACCCCAGGGGGAGGTACTCGGTCGGATGTAACCTTTCTGCTCTAGGTCTTCGATGTTGCTCTTGACTTCGGCTAGTTCATTGGCGGCCATTCGGTATGGGCGCTTGGAGATTGGAGTGGTCCCGGGGACAAGTTCGATCCTGAATTTGATGTCCCGCTTGGGAGGCATTCCGGGCAGGTCTTCAGGGAAGACATCCGCAAACTCCCTGACTATAGGCACCTCTTCAAGAGCTATCGAGCGAAGGGATGCTCTGAGTGGTTTGCGACTGGTCATCCGAAAGGTGACGGCTGCGCCTTCAGGGTTGGTCACCGTGACGGACTTGTTGGCACAGTCGATCACTCCCTTGTGCTTCATCAACCAATCCATCCCTAGTATAAGGTCGAGTCCGGTGCATTGGATGAGGACTGGCTCGGCCCGAAACAGTATTCCTTGGATGTTGATTTGAACCTTAGGGCTGTATAAGCGAGCTGAAGTCCTATTGCCGGGGGTGGCAATCACCATGGGAATGGGTAGAGGGAGCACGCCCAGTTCGTTTGTTTTCACAAAATTTTCCGAGATGAAGGAGTGGGTTGCTCCAGAGTCAAATAATATGACGACCGGTACGGAATTCACAGTAAACGTACCGAGCACGACTTCAGGGGCCTCCTGAGCTTCCTCCGCGCTGATGTGGTTGACTCGGGCACGAACCGCCTGGTTGGGTGCCGCGCCTTGGGACTGCTTGGGGTGGGGACACTGGTGTGAGTAGTGCCCTTCCTTGCGGCAGTTGAAGCAAACGACCGGCCTTCCTTGGCGATCCTTCAAGATCGGAGCCTTGGCGGCTGGTGTCGGCTGAGCGGCCGGAGCTGGTGGAGCGGGGCGAGGATGCCCGGCGTTGGGTCCACCGGCGGCGTGAGGTGGCCTGTAGGCGGGCCGAGGATGGTAGGCAGGTGCTGGCGGCGGAGGGACGAAGCGGGGCCTCTGCGAGTTTGCCTGTTGATGCTTGAAGGCGATCATCTTCCTCTTCTTGAGGTCCAGCTTGTTCTGCTCAGTTTCTTGAATGAGCGCTTTGTTGACTAGCCGTTGGAAGTCGGCGAAGTCGGCGGCGACGAGCTGGATGGACAGCTCATCCTTAAGTCCCTGGAGGAACTTGGCTTGGCGAAGGGCATCGGTGCGCACTTCCTCCGGTGCGTAGCGGGCGAGGCGGTTGAACTCATGGAGGTACTCCATGACGGTCCGGTTGCCTTGTTGCAGGTCGCGGAACTCCTGCTGTTTCACCGCGATGACACCGGCGGGGACGTGGGCAGCACGAAAGGCGATGGTGAACTCCGCCCAAGTCACCACGTGGTCCTTTGGCTGGGACTCACGATAGTTGTCCCACCATTCAGCGGCGGGACCCTGAAGCTGGTGAGTGGCGAAGGCCACTCGCTCTCGGTCGGTGCTGGGGAGGAGGTCGAGCTTCTTCCCGATGGTACGAAGCCAATCTCCGGCCTCCATCGGGTTGGTGGTGCTCGAGAAGATGGGCGGGCGCACGCGTAGAAACTCGGAGAGTTGCGGAGCGGGCGCGGGTGCTGGTGCGCGAGGGGTGGGTTCCCCGTTCTGCAGACGGTCCAACTGAGCTTTTTGGTTCTACATTTGGGTGAGGAGGGCAGTGATCAGGTGGTTCTGATTCGCCATCATCTCCGCCAAGGTGGGGTGGTTGGCGGAAGGCTACCCAGACTGACGTGGGCCCGTTGCACCCCAGTTGGGTACAACACCCTCGGGCGCATCACAGCTTCCTCCTGCTCCGTTGTTGGAGCCGGTGTTCTGGTGATCGGCCATCTTCTGAATATACATAGCGATAAAGCAAAAGATGACGAAGCAATAATACAACCAAAAATATCATATAAGATTCAAGCACATAAATATATATAGTGGTAGAAATTGTTCATTACAATCAAGTTTTTATTCTACCCATGACACACTCGTCGTGGGCAGCACCACATACAAAATTTTGCTTTTATTAAAAATAGCGACTACTAATGCCTACTCGCCACCGGAGGCGGTCTCCGTGCTCTCGGAACCACGAGTACGCGGCTCCTGAGGGATGGTGGGCTCGAGAAAATTCTCGATGATGGAGTCGGAGACGAGGCCGGGGCGTGGTGCAGGGGCGCTGGTGGAGGGTCTGGCGGGGGAGGGTCGTGGCGAGATCCTCTTGGGGCGAGGGAGGGGCTCACGGATGGGCTTCTTCTTCCATGGAAGAAGAGGAACCATCTCCGCTATATCCTTCTGCAGCTGCATGATCTTGCGCTGCAACTCGCCATTCTGCTGGATCAAGTTCTTCGTTTCTTCACGAAGGAACTCAACCGCCTCATGGTGCTCGTCGGCGTCGAGCACCGCCTCGGTGTGGAGATCATCCATGGCCTGTAGAAGACGCAACTGCCGGGCCTTGACCGGATCACGCACGGAGTGAACTCCGAGGTAGATGCTACGGTGGGCTCCGGGAGTGCGCTTCGGTACAAGCCAGAAGGACGAGTTCTGAAGACGATCATCGTAGATCATCCTCAGCTCCATGAGGGCCTGGAGGGCGACTCGTTGGCACGCGACGTCGAAAGTTGGGCCTCCAAGTGCGGTGGTGTAGGGCGGCAGGTGTTCTCCGGAGCCGTGGACGGTGAGGGAGACGTCGCAAGGCCCGGCGAACTCGTCGGGGTACACTCCTTGGAATTCGGGTTCGAAGAGGAACCCGAGGAAGGTGAGCATCATGTGGAGCTCCCGCACGAAGCCCTCGTAGTGGCGGCAGTAGCTGTGGACTTGGTAGACAGGCATCTACAAAACAGCAAGTTGAATAAAAGTGAGGAGAGGAACAAAGTTTATGAAGTAGATTTTCGAGAAATCATTTCCTGTGGCTAATGGCTAGGCGGGTCTGTTTGGCTTCCTACAGTCGAGTCGGCTCTGATACCATCTTGTAGCACCCCGATTTATCAAATCGAGACATTATTGAATTTCAGAAGAAAAACAATAATACAAGAGGTTCATCATGCGACAGCGTACATACAACAGTATTCATGGTACGCAGACCATATTTATTACATCAAAGTTTTGGTAAAAACAGTAATAAAGATAATTAAAATTCTGCATGACGAACGTCTTCTTCAGGATCTTTCTTCTCGACTGGGTCGCTACTCCAGACCGTCTTCGAAGTAGGCATCCTGTGAGGTGTTCAACGGGTATGAGTACAAAAAGTACTCAACAAGCCACCGCAAATGCATGTAATAATGCAGGATAGTAAACAAGGAAGGGTAATGGCTAACATTGCAGAAAAGTGCAGTTTCAGTTATTGCGTTTAATGTAATCACATTTTAATCATGCGGAAAAGTAAATATGGATATCAACAACCTCAACTAACTCGAGGAGTATGTTTTACCTCCTCGCGCAACAGTCCTTACATGTCAATCCATCATGCACATACATATTCAAAGTAAACTAACTGGGGGATGTCACGCAACCCGCCCTTGACCGTGGGCTCGGCTTTTCGAAAAGATTTAAGACTCTGATCAGAGATGTACTACTGTACCCACAAGGCACGCACTCATCCCAAACGAGATGACCCATTTCACGAGAACTCGTGCCAAAACCTCAATATGAGATGTTCCAAGCGATAACCACCAGCTCTAGGTTTCGCCGGCGCGCCGGGCCGCATCACGGCTAACGTCGCACCCCCTTTTGCGCCACATTGGTACAAGCCACCCGCAGGTGCTGCTTGACCCATCTCCAAATGGTGGCCTCGGTTTGGAACAACCCATACCTTAGTTAGGACTTACCCACTAGACTTGTGGTTAGTACGTAAGTGTATTGCAACGGATCCCTCAGACCGGTCCTTATAGTGCCCCGGGTGCTACCGACCAATGCCCTAGCTTGCACCCGGAACCCACCATGCATACACTCACAACCATAACTCATCACCAACAGAATTTCCAAGGATAAGAAGTAACGGGGATCATATAATAGAACCATTTTGCTACGACTCATTTTTAGCCTATAGCGATCGTGTCAATACATTGGACACTAGCTAATATCATTGATCATATGGTGACAAGGAGGTTAGGCGAGATAGCATGGCTTGGGCTGCACATCAAGGTCGGGGGATCCTAAATAAATATAATGTAAGGGTTCATTTGACTAATGCATATATATAACCTATGTGTTTTAGCGATAGTTTAATCAAACATGGGTTCAATATGCTCAAAAGATTGGTTTGGTGACTTGCCTTGTTCAGCGAATGGGGAGGGAGGAACTTCCGGGAAGTATTCCGGTTCCTCGACGGCGTCGTAGTCTTTTCAATAAAATAAAATAAAAGAACACAACATTCAATCAAACAATATAGCATTACATGATAAGCACATAAGTTAAAGTTGGTTTGATTTAAAATAAGATAAATTCAATTGTTAAGGTTCTGAAATTTATTTCATAAATAATTTTAAAGGGATTAAAATGAAGGGTTGTCCCTTTTAGAAAACAAATGTTTAAATGTGAATAGTCCCATATTAAGTTCCTTAATGATTTATGAAATGAAAAGTTCATGTTATTTTGAGGGCTTTCAGTACATGGACAGAAAAAAATTAATATAAATTTTTCTGAAGTTTAAATGTTTGAATTCATATTTTAATCATAGGGGCATTTGAATACTTATTTAAATAAACATGAAAAATCAAAGTAAGCCTACTGTTTTTATTGTATAAACATGTAGAGAATAATATTATGAATTTTCTGAAATTGGAATGGCAATTTTTAGAGTTCAAATGCGTCAGATATGAATTTTACAAGTTTAAAAGTATTTCTGAAATTCATTTTCAATTTTTAAAATCCTCGGGTCCACGGTGAGCCAGGCCCACGGTGAACCCGCACACTGTGCGTGTGCACTGGTTCGATCTGGACCGTCGGATCCAGATCCGACGCGCGAGGGCGAGGCGGGGCGCGTAAGTTATAATGGACGGTCAGGATTAAAACGTGCGAAAGGGTACCACGTGGACGCACGAGATCGCACGTCGGTTTTAAATGGAAATGAACGCATGAGATTAAAACGTAACGCTTTGACCAGATCCGACGGTGCGGATTAGATCACGTACGTGGGCGTACATGCATCGTCCGATCGCGATCGCACGGTCGGGATCAGATCCGACACGGCACGTGTACTCGACCCGTGCCGGTCGTCTTTCCCGACGACGGCGAGCGGGCCAAGGGCCACGGCGAGCGACGGCGGTCCTAGCTAAGCCTAGAAATGGAAAGAGGACGTTACGGCGGTCACGACGGTACCTTGGCGGTGGTCCGGGGACGACGGGGCGTGGCCGGCGACGAGGTAGACGGCGAGGTTGTCACGGGTCCTTGGTGGCGACGGCGATCCGGCGAGGTTCGTCGTCGACGGAGTGGTGGCCGAGGTCGGTGAGGTCCCGGCGGTCACGATGGTGGCGACTACGCGGACGGAGGTGGTCCGGTGCGACGGCGAGCAGCGGCCGGAGGCGAAGCAGGGGGAAAGCGCTAAAAGGCGAATGGAGGGCGCTCTGTTCGTTCTTGCGGCGATTGGGCGTGGGGGTCGAATGCGGTGGAGACTAGGGGTATAAATAGGGTCGTCGGTGAGGGATAACGGGCGACGAATACAAGGAAAGCCGAGGGGGGGATTAATTCGCCGGCGACGGCTCGGCCATGCACGCGTAGCGGTGATCCCGTGGCGTAAAGGCGCTGTTTAAACGGGGGAAAACGGTCGGCCAGGCGCGGGGAGTCGTTTAATGGCGCCAATTCAATGCGGGAGGGGCCAGCGAGGCAGATCCGAGGCGGGGGTCGTCGGCCGGTGCGATTTGGGGGCGACGGCGCGAGGTAGACGACGGGTCTGACAGGCGGGGGCCACTAGTCGGCGGGTGCGGGTTAGCGAGGGTGGCGACTGACGGGTGGGGCCAGGCTCGGGCGCGAGGGGGGAACGGTTGGCGCCGACAGGTGGGGTCGGGCGATGGTGCGGAGAGGAGGTCACTGATGGGTGGGACCCGGTTGTCAGGTGGCGCGCGCGAGGAGGAGTGGGCTGGGCCGGCCGGGAGAGAGGGAAGAGGGGAGGGGAGCCCATTACTGTTTTAAAGCTTTTTTGAATAAAAATAATTCCAGGAATTGGATTGAAATATTAGGGCTACTTCCAAGCTTGGTAAAAATTTATAAAAATTCTCAAAAATATATTTTGGTCTTAGGACCATACACAAAAAGTTTCACCTCCTAGTTTGGCCATCTACTCTATGTTGTAGTTAAAAAGGGTATAAAGGAGTATTAAAAGCATTTTCAAAAATATATATTCCAAGAAATTGAATTTAATGATATTTTTATTGTTTTGGAAATTTGGGGTGTTACAAACCTATCCCCCTTACAAGAATCTCGTCCTCGAGATTGGAACGTTACTCGAATAATTCGGGATATTGGGCTTTCAGTTCGTCTTCCTTTTCCCAAGTGGCTTCTTCGGCGGGATGGTTGTTCCATTGGACTTTGCAGAAGCGAACAACGCGACTCCTGGTTACTCTCTCCTTGGTTTCCAAGATCTTGACGGGTTTCTCTATGTAGGTCAAGTCTTCTTGGACATTAAGCTGCTGAAGGTCGGCTTGCTCGGTGGGTACACGGAGGCACTTCTTCAGTTGAGAGACATGGAACACATCGTGAACGCCTGCCAAGGATGGGGGCAGTTCGAGTTGATATGCCACTTCTCCCTGTCGTCGGAGGATCTGGAAAGGTCCGACGTAGCGGGGTGCTAGCTTGCCTTTCATGTTGAACCTTTGAGTGCCACGGAGGGGAGTGACTCGGCGGTAGACATAATCGCCCTCCTCAAAGGCTAGGTCTCTTCGACGGTTGTCGGCATAGCTCTTTTGCCTGGATTGGGCTGCCTTCAATTGGTCCCTTATGATCTTAACCTTCTCTTCAGCTTCTCTTAATAAATTAGTCCCAAACAGTTGTGACTCTCCGGTTTGATCCCAGAGTAACGGTGTTCTGCACTTACGTCCATAGAGTGCTTCGAACGGGGACATTTGCAGGCTGGCTTGATAGCTGTTGTTGTAGGAGAACTCTGCATACGGTAAGTTCTTATCCCACATTCCGCCAAAGTCTAGAGCACAAGCTCTAAGCATATCCTCCAATATCTGGTTGACCCTTTCGGTTTGACCGTCGGTCTGTGGATGATAGGCGGTGCTAAAGTTCAGCCGGGTGCCGAGTTCCTCTTGAAGGTTCTTCCAAAACTTGGAGGTAAACTGACTCCCACGGTCAGATACAATCTTCTTAGGAACTCCGTGAAGGCACACGATCCGGGTCATATACAACTCAGCCAACTTGGCGACGGTGTAAGTTGTCTTGACCGGAACGAAGTGAGCTACCTTAGTGAGTCGGTCGACGATCACCCAGATAGAATCATGACCAGCTTGGGTCCTGGGCAGTCCCGTGATGAAGTCCATTCCTATCTCTTTCCACTTCCATTCAGGGACCTTGAGAGGTTGAAGAAGTCCGGCAGGCCTCTAATGCTTTGCCTTGACTCGCCGGCATGTGTCGCATTTGGCCACATACTCAGCTATTTCTCTCTTCATGCTGACCCACCAATATTTTTCCTTTAGGTCTTGATACATCTTCATACTCCCGGGATGGATGGAGTATAACGTATCATGGGCTTCTTGAAGGATGAGGGTCTTCAACTCAGGTAGGTTGGGTACGCATACTCGGTTTCCGAACCAGATGGTACCATGCTCGTCTTCGGAAAATCCGGGGGCTTTACCCTTCCTCATGTTCTGCTGGATCTCCAGGATGTCCGGATCTTCCTTCTGCTTCTCTCGGATCTGGTCTATTAAGACAGGCCGAGACTCCAAGGCAGCGAGGTATGCTCGAGTGGTGATCCCTAGGTTTAACCTTTCCATCTCCTTATACAGTAAAGGGCTTGGTCCTGAATCATGATGGCATTGCAGTACCCTTTTCGACTAAGGGCGTCTGCCACCACATTCGCTTTGCCCGGATGATAATGGATGCCCAAGTCGTAATCCTTGATTAGTTCCAACCATCTCCTTTGCCTGAGATTCAGATCTGGTTGGGTGAATATGTACTTGAGGCTCTTGTGGTCGGTGAAGACCTCACACCGATTCCCCACAAGGTAATGTCTCCATATCTTCAAGGCATGAACCACGACTGCTAATTCCAGGTCGTGGGTTGGGTAGTTCAGCTCATGCGGTCTCAGCTGTCGGGAGGCGTAGGATATCACTTTCCCTTCTTGCATTAAGACGCTTCCCAATCCTTGACGAGAGGCATCACAGTAGACGTGGAAGTCTTTCCGGATGTTTGGCAGAGTCAGAATGGGAGCTGACACTAGCTTCTTCTTGAGGGTCTGGAAGCTTTCTTCGCAGTCGGGGGTCCATTCAAACTTTGCTTCCTTCTGCAAGAGTCTGGTCATAGGCTTGGCGATCTTGGAAAAATTCTCGATGAAACAGCGGTAGTATCCGGCCAATCCGAGAAAACTCCGGATCTCGGTCACGGTTGTAGGCTGCAGCCAGTTGGTTACTACTTCCACGGTGGTTGGGTCCACTGCTATTCCTCCGGCAGATATAACATGGCCGAGGAACTTCACCTCAGACGACCAAAATTCGCATTTGCTGTATTTGGCGTACAGTTGCTGCTCCCTTAGCTTTCCGAGGGTCAGACGGAGGTGAGTTTCGTGTTCTTCCTTGGTCTTGGAGTATACGAGGATATCGTCGATGAATACCACGATGAACTTGTCCAAGAACTCCATGAACACATTGTTCATCATGTTCATGAAAAAGGTTGGGGCATTCGTGAGTCCGAACGACATCACGGTGTACTCGTAGAGTCCATAGCGGGAGGTGAAGGCAGTCTTGGGTATGTCTTCTTCTCTAATCCTCAACTGGTGATAACCTGACCTGAGGTCAATCTTGGAAAACACCGAGGATCCTTTCAGCTGATCGAACAGGTCGTCGATCCGAGGCAATGGGTACTTGTTCTTGATGGTTACGTCGTTCAAGGCTCGATAGTCCACGCACATCCTCTTGGTCTTGTCCTTCTTCATGGCAAATATAACCGGTGCACCCCAGGGGGAGGTACTCGGTCGGATGTAACCTTTCTGCTCTAGGTCTTCGATGTTGCTCTTGACTTCGGCTAGTTCATTGGCGGCCATTCGGTATGGGCGCTTGGAGATTGGAGTGGTCCCGGGGACAAGTTCGATCCTGAATTCGATGTCCCGCTTGGGAGGCATTCCGGGCAGGTCTTCAGGGAAGACATCCGCAAACTCCTGACTATAGGCACCTCTTCAAGAGCTATCGAGCGAAGTGATGCTCCGAGTGGTTTGCGACTGGTCATCCGAAAGGTGACGGCTGCGCCTTCAGGGTTGGTCACCGTGACGGACTTGTTGGCACAGTCGATCACTCCCTTGTGCTTCATCAACCAATCCATCCCTAGTATAAGGTCGAGTCCGGTGCATTGGATGAGGACTGGCTCGGCCCAAAACAGTATTCCTTGGATGTTGATTTGAACCTTAGGGCTGTATAAGCGGGCTGAGGTCCTATTGCCGGGGGTGGCAATCACCATGGGAATGGGTAGAGGGAGCACGTCCAGTTCGTTTGTTTTCACAAAATTTTCCGAGATGAAGGAGTGGGTTGCTCCAGAGTCAAATAATATGACGGCCGGTACGAAATTCACAGTAAACGTACCGAGCACGACTTCAGGGGCCTCCTGAGCTTCCTCCGCGCTGATGTGGTTGACTCGGGCACGAACCGCCTGGTTGGGTGCCGCGCCTTGGGACTGCTTGGGGTGGGGACACTGGTGTGAGTAGTGCCCTTCCTTGCGGCAGTTGAAGCAAACGACCGGCCTTCCTTGGCGATCCTTCAAGATCGGAGCCTTGGCGGCTGGTGTCGGCTGAGCGGCCGGAGCTGGTGGAGCGGGGCGAGGATGCCCGGCGTTGGGTCCACCGGCGGCATGAGGTGGCCTGTAGGCGGGCCGAGGATGGTAGGCAGGTGCTGGCGGCGGAGGGACGAAGCGGGGCCTCTGCGAGTTCGCCTGTTGATGCTTGAAGGCGATCATCTTCCTCTTCTTGAGGTCCAGCTTGTTCTGCTCAGTTTCTTGAATGAGCGCTTTGTTGACTAGCCGTTGGAAGTCGGCGAAGTCGGCGGCGATGAGCTGGATGGACAGCTCATCCTTAAGTCCCCGGAGGAACTTGGCTTGGCGAAGGGCATCGGTGCGCACTTCCTCCGGTGCGTAGCGGGCGAGGCGGTTGAACTCATGGAGGTACTCCATGACGGTCCGGTTGCCTTGTTGCAGGTCGCGGAACTCCTGCTGTTTCACCGCGATGACACCGGCGGGGACGTGGGCAGCACGAAAGGCGATGGTGAACTCCGCCCAAGTCACCACGTGGTCCTCTGGCTGGACTCACGATAGTTGTCCCACCATTCAGCGGCGGGACCCTGAAGCTGGTGAGAGGCGAAGGCCACTCGCTCTCGGTCGGTGCAGGGGAGGAGGTCGAGCTTCTTCCCGATGGTACGAAGCCAATCTCCGGCCTCCATCGGGTTGGTGGTGCTCGAGAAGATGGGCGGGCGCACGCGTAGAAACTCGGAGAGTTGTGGAGCGGGCGCGGGTGCTGGTGCGCGAGGGGCGGGTTCCCCGTTCTACAGACGGTCCAACTGAGTTTGTTGGTTCTGCATTTGGGTGAGGAGGGCGGTGATCAGGTGGTTCTGATTCACCATCATCTCCGCCAAGGTGGGGTGGTTGGCGGAAGGCGACCCAGACTGACGTGGGCCCGTTGCACCCCAATTGGGTACAACACCCTCGGGCGCATCACGACTTCCTCCTGCTCTGTTGTTGGAGCCGGTGTTCTGGTGATCGGCCATCTTCTGAATATACATAGCGATAAAGCAAAAGATGACGAAGCAATAATACAACCAAAAATATCATATAAGATTCAAGCACATAAATATATAGAGTGGTAGAAATTGTTCATTACAATCAAGTTTTTATTCTACCCATGACACACTCGTCGTGGGCAGCACCACATACAAAATTTTGCTTTTATTAAAAATAGCGACTCCTAACGCCTACTCGCCACCGGAGGCGGTCTCCATGCTCTCGGAACCACGAGTACGCGGCTCCTGAGGGATGGTGGGCTCGAGAAAATTCTCGATGATGGAGTCGGAGACGAGGCCGGGGCGTGGTGCAGGGGCGCTGGTGGAGGGTCTGGCGGGGGAGGGACGTGGCGGGATCCTCTTGGGGCGAGGGAGGGGCTCACGGATGGGCTTCTTCTTCCTTGGAAGAAGAGGAACCATCTCCGCTATATCCTTCTGCAGCTGCATGATCTTGCGCTGCAACTCGCCATTCTGCTGGATCAAGTTCTTCGTTTCTTCACGAAGGAACTCAACCGCCTCATGGTGCTCGTCGGCGTCGAGCACCGCCTCGGTGTGGAGATCATCCATGGCCTGTAGAAGACGCGACTGCCGGGCCATGACCGGATCACGCACGGAGTGAACTCCGAGGTAGATGCTACGGTGGGCTCCGGGAGTGCGCTTCGGTAAAAGCCGGAAGGACGAGTTCTGAAGACGATCGTCGTAGATCATCCTCAGCTCCATGAGGGCCTGGAGGGCGACTCGTTGGCACGCGACGTCGAAAGTCAGGCCTCCAAGTGCGGTGGTGTAGGGCGGCAGGTGTTCTCCGGAGCCGTGGACGGTGAGGGAGACGTCGCAAGGCCCGGCGAACTCGTCGGGGTACACTCCTTGGAATTCGGGTTCGAAGAGGAACCCGAGGAAGGTGAGCATCATGCGGAGCTCCCGCACGAAGCCCTCGTAGTGGCGGCAGTAGCTGTGGACTTGGTAGACAGGCATCTACAAAACAGCAAGTTGAATAAAAGTGAGGAGAGGAACAAAGTTTATGAAGTAGATTTTCGAGAAATCATTTCCCGTGGCTAATGGCTAGGCGGGTCTGTTTGGCTTCCTACAGTCGAGTCGGCTCTGATACCATCTTGTAGCGCCCCGATTTATCAAATCGAGACATTATTGAATTTCAGAAGAAAAACAATAATACAAGAGGTTCATCATGCGACAGCATACATACGACAGTATTCATGGTACGCAGACCATATTTATTACATCAAAGTTTTGGTAAAAACAGTAATAAAGATAATTAAAATTCTGCATGACGAACGTCTTCTTCAGGATCTTTCTTCTCGACTGGGTCGCTACTCCAGACCGTCTTCGAAGTAGGCATCCTCTGAGGTGTTCAACGGGTATGAGTACAAAAAGTACTCAACAAGCCACCGCAAATGCAAGTAATAATGCAGGATAGTAAACAAGGAAGGGTAATGGCTAACATTGCAGAAAAGTGCAGTTTCAGTTATTGCGTTTAATGTAATCACATTTTAATCATGCGGAAAAGTAAATATGGATATCAACAACCTCAACTAACTCGAGGAGTACGTTTTACCTCCTCGCGCAACAGTCCTTACATGTCAATCCATCATGCACATACATATTCAAAGTAAACTAACTGGGGGATGTCACGCAACCCGCCCTAGACCGTGAGCTCGGCTTTTCGAAAAGATTTAAGACTCTGATCAGAGATGTACTACTGTACCCACAAGGCACACACTCATCCCAAACGAGATGACCCATTTCACGGGAACTCGTGCCAAAACCTCAATATGAGATGTTCCAAGCGATAACCACCCGCTCTAGGTTTCGCCGGCGCGCCGGGCTGCATCCCGGCTAACGTCGCACCCCCTTTTGCGCCACATTGGTACAAGCCACCCGCAGGTGCTGCTTGACCCATCTCCAAATGGTGGCCTCGGTTTGGAACAACCCATACCTTAGTTAGGACTTACCCACTAGACTTGTGTTTAGTACGTAAGTGTATTGCAACGGATCCCTCAGACCGGTCCTTATAGTGCCCCGGGTGCAACCGACCAATGCCCTAGCTTGCACCCGGAACCCACCATGCATACACTCACAACCATAACTCATCACCAACAGAATTTCCAGGGATAAGAAGTAACGGGGATCATATAATAGAACCATTTTGCTACGACTCATTTTATCCTATAGCGATCGTGTCAATACATTGGACACTAGCTAATATCATTGATCATATGGTGACAAGGAGGTTAGGCGAGATAGCATGGCTTGGGCTGCACATCAAGGTCGGGGGATCCTAAATAAATATAATGTAAGGGTTCATTTGACTAATGCATATATATAACCTATGTGTTTTAGCGATAGTTTAATCAAACATGGGTTCAATATGCTCAAAGATTGGTTTGGTGACTTGCCTTGTTCAGCGAATGGGGAGGGAGGAACTTCCGGGAAGTATTCCGGTTCCTCGACGGCGTCGTAGTCTTTTCAATAAAATAAAATAAAGAACACAACATTCAATCAAACAATATAGCATTACATGATAAGCACATAAGTTAAAGTTGGTTTGATTTAAAATAAGATAAATTCAATTGTTAAGGTTCTGAAATTTATTTCATAAATAATTTTAAAGGGATTAAAATGAAGGGTTGTCCTTTTTAGAAAACAAATGTTTAAATGTTAATAGTCCCATATTAAGTTCCTTAATGATTTATGAAATGAAAAGTTCATGTTATTTTGAGGGCTTTCAGTACATGGACAGAAAAGAATTAATATAAATTTTTCTGAAGTTTAAATGTTTGAATTCATATTTTAATCATAGGGGCATTTGAATACTTATTTAAATAAACATGAAAAATCAAAGTAAGCCTACTGTTTTTATTGTATAAACATGTAGAGAATAATATTATGAATTTTCTGAAATTGGAATGGCAATTTTTAGAGTTCAAATGCGTCAGATATGAATTTTACAAGTTTAAAGTATTTCTGAAATTCATTTTCAATTTTTAAACCCCTCGGGTCCACGGTGAGCTAGGCCCACGGTGAACCCGCGCACTGTGCGCGTGCACCGGGTCGATCTGGACCATCGGATCCAGATCCGACGCGCGAGGGCGAGGCGGGGCGCGTAAGTTATAATGGACGGTTAGGATTAAAACGTGCGAAAGGGTACCACGTGGACGCACGAGATCGCACGTCGGTTTTAAATGGAAATGAACGCGTGAGATTAAAACGTAACGCTTTGACCAGATCCGATGGCGTAGATTAGATCGCGTACGTGGGCGTACATGCATCGTCCGATCGCGATCGCACGGTCGGATCAGATCCGACACGGCATGGGTACTCGACCCGTGCCGGTCGTCTTTCCCGACGACGGCGAGCGGGCCAGGGGCCACGGCGAGCGACGGCGGTCCTAGCTAAGCCTAGAAATGGAAAGAGGACGTTACGACGGTCACGACGTTACCTTGGCAGCGGTCCGGGGACGACGGGGCGTGGCCGGCGATGAGGTAGACGGCGAGGTGGTCACGGGTCCTTGGTGGCAACGGCGATCCGGCGAGGTTCATCGTCGACGGAGTGGTGGCCGAGGTCGGTGAGGTCCCAGCGGTCACGATGGTGGCGACTACGCAGACGGAGGTGGTCCGGTGCGACGGCGAGCGGCGGCCGGAGGCGAAGCAGGGGGAAAGCGCTAAAAGGCGAATGGAGGGCGCTCTGTTCGTTCTTGCGGCGATTGGGCGTGGGGGTCGAACGCGGTGGAGGCTAGGGGTATAAATAGGGTCGTCGGCGAGGGATAACAGGCGACGAATACAAGGAAAGCCGAGGGGGGGGGATTAATTCGCCAGCGAGGGCTCGACCATGCACGCGTAGCGGTGATCCCATGGCGTAAAGGCGCTGTTTAACGGGGGAAAACGGTCGGCTAGGCGCGGGGAGTCGTTTAATGGCGCCAATTCAATGCGGGAGGGGCCAGCGAGGCGGATCTGAGGCGGGGGTCGTCGGCCGGCGTGATTTGGGGGCAACGGCGCGAGGTAGACGACGGGTCTGACAGGCGGGGGCCACTGGTCGGCGGGTGCGGGTTAGCGAGGGTGGCGACTGACGGGTGGGGCCGGGCTCGGGCGCGAGGGGGAACGGTTTGGCGCCGACAGGTGGGGTCAGGCGATGGTGCGGAGAGGAGGTCACTGACAGGTGGGACCCGGTTGTCAGGTGGCGCGTGCGAGGAGGAGTGGGCTGGGCCGGCCGGGAGAGAGGGAAGAGGGGAGGGGAGCCCATTACTGTTTTAAAGCTTTTCTGAATAAAAATAATTCCAGGAATTGGATTGAAATATTAGGGCTACTTCCAAGCTTGGTAAAAATTTATAAAAATTCTCAAAAATATATTTTGGTCTTAGGACCATACACAAAAAGTTTCACCTCCTAGTTTGGCCATCTACTCTATGTTGTAGTTAAAAAGGGTATATAGGAGTATTAAAAGCATTTTCAAAAATATATATTCCAAGAAATTGAATTTAATGATATTTTATTGTTTTGGAAATTTGGGGTGTTACACCCCAGTTCGGAGGCCCAGTTCGGAGGCCCTAGTTCGGAGCCCCAGTTCGGAGGCCCAGTTCGGAGGCCCCAGTTCGGAGGCCCGGTTCGGAGCCCCAGTTCGGAGACCCAGCTCGGAGGTCCAGTTCGGAGCCCCGGCTCGGAGGTCCAGTTTGGAGCCCTAGTTCGGAGCTCCAGCCCTACTTCGATCTAGAAGATATTTACGCCCCGCTACAGTGTAGAAGTCATACCAGGGGCCCCTCTGCTCATAGTCTGTCGTTTAGCTGGTCAAGAAGTGACATCGCCTGACACGTCTGTAAAGCTGTAAAGCACTTTTGTACCATAGCTAGCTCCTTTCCCCTCTTTGCCCCTATGAGCCTAGGGCTCATAGAGGGCATCTCGGTCTTTTCCTTTGGCCCGCGTGCCTATAAAGGCAGGGCCAAGCCCTTGTAACACACACACTCTCAAAGGGCCATGAGACCCTAGAGTTCACTTCTCCACACCGAGGCATACCATGCCAAATCCACCACAAACTGGACGTAGGGCTATTATCCCCCAGGGGAGGCCCGAACCAGTATAAATCCTTTCTCCCTCTGAGAGAACCCTTCGAGGTTCATTCTACACATCGTATACATACATACAAAACCTGTGCTGTAGCTAACGCAATTGCTACAACTGTTGGCGCCGTCTGTGGGGATCTTAGTCCTAAAAGCTAAGTTCTCTGCCACTGTCTGCAACTCGAAGTGCGCTTGAGGGGGAGCTTCGAAGCTTTATTGCTTCGCGCACACCTCCGACAAGGGGCTTCGGGTGCAGTTCGAAGGCCGTCTTCGCCTTCCCCCATCCTTTTCATCTCGGAGCTCGCCCTTCAGCAAGGGGCTCCGCTTGGTGTGTCGAAGGCCGTCGAAGCCCCAGGGGCTACGAGGCAAGCTTTCAGCCACTTGACGAGGTATGTACGCTATCCGAAGTACCACTTCGATGTACAGTTTTACAGTTACCTTGTTATAAAATCGAAGCCCTTCTTCGCCTTAGATTCGAAGCCCCGCGTCACCTTTAAATTCGAAGCCTTGCTTCATCTTATCAAAACACGAAGCCTTGCTTCGCCTTGTATAAAAATCCGAAGCCATCGCTTCACCTTACAAATCCGGAGCATTCCTTCGAAGGCTACACAGCGCCTCCGGGCCCCGTAGCAGTAACAGGGACTCCAGGCCATGGCCCGATGCGTCCAGGGATTCCGGGTTCCGTACCCGAAGCATCCCAGGGATTCTGGGTTCCGTACCCGAAGCATCCCAGGGATTCTGGGTTCCGTACCCGAAGCATCCCAGGGTCGAAGGTGGCCTAGGGTCGTAGGTGACCCAGAGCCGAAGGTGGCTCAGAGCCGAAGGGCTCACATTATCACAAGTTCGTGAATCCACACCAAATATCCATTTTCATTACAGAATCAAGCTCACAAGCCTTGCTTCGGTATCCAAACATGCTCCGAAGCCTGCTTCGCGTGTTCAAAATCTAATATACGCCTAAGCATGTCGAAGTCATGCTTCGCTCAAAATCTAAGTGCGTTTCGGAGCCGTGCTCACAGCACAGCATCTAAATCCTAGCATGCGAAGCATGACGTCGCTTAAGTTTGGCTACGCTGAAGCCTTGCTTCGCTCCAAATTAATGCATTTGAGCCCAAAAGAGGCCTTCATTCGATGTGTTCTAAGCATTCAAAGACGCAAAAGGCGCACCCTCCGCATTTTTATTGCCCGCACCAGCAACGGCTAAGTCCCTAGCTGCCACGAGCAAGGGGGAAGGCATGTATGCGAGGTGTGCGAATGTCATACGTAGTACGAGCATGACAAGCTAAAACGTTCGACGTCATCTGATAATGCGAAGCGTGCAAATACAATAAACTCCATTCATTTAATGATAATTGAGAAGTTGTTACAAATAGCTTCGAAGAAAAAACTACGATAGTCTGTACTAAGCCTAAAAAAATCGAGTGCGAGGCCCCAACCCTCGCTTGCCTTTCTTTAGGCCAGGCCCCCTCGCTGGACGAAGCCTCGTCGGAGCCTGCTCTCCCACTCCGGCTCGTCTAGGCTCTGAGCCCGCAGACCACGTTCTTCCACTTTTTCAGGTCCGCTCAAGGATTGCGAGGCAGGCAGTGTCCTGTCGAGTCGAGAAGTCTAAAGCTTCGTCGCCTGCTAAGACCAGTTGCGAAGGCAAAAATGAAGAACTCCCGAAAGGACCTCCGTCTTC
>JAAALK010000287.1:94236802-94314271 GCA_019279435.1 Zizania palustris | reverse complement strand
GGCTGGGACTCACGATAGTTTGTCCCACCATTCAGCGCGGGAAACCCTGAAGCTGTGAGTGTCGAAGCCCTCGCCTCTCGGTCGGTGCTGGGGAGGGGTCAGAGCTTCTTCCCGATGGTACGAAGCCATCTCCGGCCTCCATCGGTTGGTGGTGCTCGAGAATGGGCGGCGCACGCGTAGAAACTCGGAGAGTTGCGTAGCGGGCGCGGTGCTGGTGCGCGAGGGGTGGGTTCCCCGTTCTGCAGACGGTCCAACTGAGCTTTTTGGTTCTACATTTGGGTGAGGAGGGCAGTGATCAGGTGGTCTGATTCGCCATCATCTCCGCCAGGTGGGGTGGGTTGGCGGAAGGCTACCCAGACTGACGTGGGCCCGTTGCACCCCAGTTGGGTACAACACCCTCGGGCGCATCACAGCTTCCTCCTGCTCCGTTGTTGGAGCCGGTGTTCTGGTGATCGGCCATCTTCTGAATATACATAGGCTAAAGCAAAAGATGACGAAGCAATAATACAACCAAAAATATCATATAAGATTCAAGCACATAAATATATATAGTGGGTAGAAATTGTTCATTACAATCAAGTTTTTATTCTACCCATGACACACTCGTCCGTGGGCAGCACCACATACAAAATTTTGCTTTTATTAAAAATAGCGACTACTAATGCCTTACTCGCCACCGGAGGCGGTCTCCGTGCTCTCGGAACCACGAGTACCGGCTCCTGAGGGATGGTGGGCTCGAGAAATTCTCGATGATGGAGTCGGAGACGAGGCCGGGGCGTGGTGCAGGGGCGCTGGTGGAGGGTCTGGCGGGGGAGGGTCGTGGCGAGATCCTCTTGGGGCGAGGGAGGGGCTCACGGATGGGCTTCTTCTTCCATGGAAGAAGAGGAACCATCTCCGCTATATCCTTCTGCAGCTGCATGATCTTGCGCTGACAACTCGCCATTCTGCTGGATCAAGTTCTTCGTTTCTTCACGAAGGAACTCAAACCGCCTCATGGTGCTCGTCGGCGTCGAGCACCGCCTCGGTGTGGAGATCATCCATGGCCTGTAGAAGACGCAACTGCCGGGCCTTGACCGGATCACGCACGGAGTGAACTCCGAGGTAGATGCTACGTGGGCTCCGGGAGTGCGCTTCGGTACAAGCCAGAAGGACGAGTTCTGAAGACGATCATCGTAGATCATCCTCAGCTCCATGAGGGCCTGGAGGCGACTCGTTGGCACGCGCCGTCGAAGTGTGCCTCCAAGTGCGGTGGTGTAGGGCGGCAGGTGTTCTCCGGAGCCGTGGACGGTGATGGAGACGTCGCAAGGCCCGGCGAACTCGTCGGGGTACACTCCTTGGAATTCGGGTTCGAAGAGGAACCCGAGGAAGGTGAGCATCATGTGGAGCTCCCGCACGAAGCCCTCGTAGTGGCGGCAGTAGCTGTGGACTTGGTAGACAGGCATCTACAAACAGCAAGGTGAATAAAAGTGAGGAGAGGAACAAAGTTTATGAAGTAGATTTTCGAGAAATCATTTCCTGTGGCTAATGGCTAGGCGGGTCTGTTTGGCTTCCTACAGTCGAGTCGGCTCTGATACCATCTTGTAGCACCCCGATTTATCAAATCGAGACATTATTGAATTTCAGAAGAAAAACAATAATACAAGAGGTTCATCATGCGACATGCGTACATACAACAGTATTCATGGTACGCAGACCATATTTATTACATCAAAGTTTGGTAAAAACAGTAATAAAGATAATTAAAATTCTGCATGACGAACGTCTTCTTCAGGATCTTTCTTCTCGACTGGTCGCTACTCCGACCGTCTTCGAAGTAGGCATCCTGTGAGGTGTTCAACGGGTATGAGTACAAAAGTACTCAACAAGCCACCGCAAATGCATGTAATAATGCAGGATAGTAAACAAGGAAGGGTAATGGCTAACATTGCAGAAAAGTGCAGTTTCAGTTATTGCGTTTAATGTAATCACATTTTAATCATGCGGAAAAAGTAAATATGGATATCAACAACCTCAACTAACTCGAGGAGTATGTTTTACCTCCTCGCGCAACAGTCCTTACATGTCAATCCATCATGCACATACATATTCAAAGTAAACTAACTGGGGGATGTCACGCAACCCGCCCTTGACCGTGGGCTCGGCTTTTCGAAAAGATTTAAGACTCTGATCAGAGATGTACTACTGTACCCACAAGGCACGCACTCATCCCAAACGAGATGACCCATTTCACGAGAACTCGTGCCAAAACCTCAATATGAGATGTTCCAAGCGATAACCACCAGCTCTAGGTTTCGCCGGCGCGCCGGGCCGCATCACGGCTAACGTCGCACCCCCTTTTGCGCCACATTGGTACAAGCCACCCGCAGGTGCTGCTTGACCCATCTCCAAATGGTGGCCTCGGTTTGGAACAACCCATACCTTAGTTAGGACTTACCCACTAGACTTGTGGTTAGTACGTAAGTGTATTGCAACGGATCCCTCAGACCGGTCCTTATAGTGCCCCGGGTGCTACCGACCAATGCCCTAGCTTGCACCCGGAACCCACCATGCATACACTCCCAACCATAACTCATCACCAACAGAATTTCCAAGGATAAGAAGTAACGGGGATCATATAATAGAACCATTTTGCTACGACTCATTTTTAGCCTATAGCGATCGTGTCAATACATTGGACACTAGCTAATATCATTGATCATATGGTGACAAGGAGGTTAGGCGAGATAGCATGGCTTGGGCTGCACATCAAGGTCGGGGGATCCTAAATAAATATAATGTAAGGGTTCATTTGACTAATGCATATATATAACCTATGTGTTTTAGCGATAGTTTAATCAAACATGGGTTCAATATGCTCAAAAGATTGGTTTGGTGACTTGCCTTGTTCAGCGAATGGGGAGGGAGGAACTTCCGGGAAGTATTCCGGTTCCTCGACGGCGTCGTAGTCTTTTCAATAAAATAAAATAAAAGAACACAACATTCAATCAAACAATATAGCATTACATGATAAGCACATAAGTTAAAGTTGGTTTGATTTAAAATAAGATAAATTCAATTGTTAAGGTTCTGAAATTTATTTCATAAATAATTTTAAAGGGATTAAAATGAAGGGTTGTCCCTTTTAGAAAACAAATGTTTAAATGTGAATAGTCCCATATTAAGTTCCTTAATGATTTATGAAATGAAAAGTTCATGTTATTTTGAGGGCTTTCAGTACATGGACAGAAAAAAATTAATATAAATTTTTCTGAAGTTTAAATGTTTGAATTCATATTTTAATCATAGGGGCATTTGAATACTTATTTAAATAAACATGAAAAATCAAAGTAAGCCTACTGTTTTTATTGTATAAACATGTAGAGAATAATATTATGAATTTTCTGAAATTGGAATGGCAATTTTTAGAGTTCAAATGCGTCAGATATGAATTTTACAAGTTTAAAAGTATTTCTGAAATTCATTTTCAATTTTTAAAATCCTCGGGTCCACGGTGAGCCAGGCCCACGGTGAACCCGCACACTGTGCGTGTGCACTGGTTCGATCTGGACCGTCGGATCCAGATCCGACGCGCGAGGGCGAGGCGGGGCGCGTAAGTTATAATGGACGGTCAGGATTAAAACGTGCGAAAGGGTACCACGTGGACGCACGAGATCGCACGTCGGTTTTAAATGGAAATGAACGCATGAGATTAAAACGTAACGCTTTGACCAGATCCGACGGTGCGGATTAGATCACGTACGTGGGCGTACATGCATCGTCCGATCGCGATCGCACGGTCGGGATCAGATCCGACACGGCACGTGTACTCGACCCGTGCCGGTCGTCTTTCCCGACGACGGCGAGCGGGCCAAGGGCCACGGCGAGCGACGGCGGTCCTAGCTAAGCCTAGAAATGGAAAGAGGACGTTACGGCGGTCACGACGGTACCTTGGCGGTGGTCCGGGGACGACGGGGCGTGGCCGGCGACGAGGTAGACGGCGAGGTTGTCACGGGTCCTTGGTGGCGACGGCGATCCGGCGAGGTTCGTCGTCGACGGAGTGGTGGCCGAGGTCGGTGAGGTCCCGGCGGTCACGATGGTGGCGACTACGCGGACGGAGGTGGTCCGGTGCGACGGCGAGCAGCGGCCGGAGGCGAAGCAGGGGGGAAAGCGCTAAAAGGCGAATGGAGGGCGCTCTGTTCGTTCTTGCGGCGATTGGGCGTGGGGGTCGAATGCGGTGGAGACTAGGGGTATAAATAGGGTCGTCGGTGAGGGATAACGGGCGACGAATACAAGGAAAGCCGAGGGGGGGATTAATTCGCCGGCGACGGCTCGGCCATGCACGCGTAGCGGTGATCCCGTGGCGTAAAGGCGCTGTTTAACGGGGGAAAACGGTCGGCCAGGCGCGGGGAGTCGTTTAATGGCGCCAATTCAATGCGGGAGGGGCCAGCGAGGCAGATCCGAGGCGGGGGTCGTCGGCCGGTGCGATTTGGGGCGACGGCGCGAGGTAGACGACGGGTCTGACAGGCGGGGGCCACTAGTCGGCGGGTGCGGGTTAGCGAGGGTGGCGACTGACGGGTGGGGCCAGGCTCGGGCGCGAGGGGGGAACGGTTGGCGCCGACAGGTGGGGTCGGGCGATGGTGCGGAGAGGAGGTCACTGATGGGTGGGACCCGGTTGTCAGGTGGCGCGCGCGAGGAGGAGTGGGCTGGGCCGGCCGGGAGAGAGGGAAGAGGGGAGGGGAGCCCATTACTGTTTTAAAGCTTTTTTGAATAAAAATAATTCCAGGAATTGGATTGAAATATTAGGGCTACTTCCAAGCTTGGTAAAAATTTATAAAAATTCTCAAAAATATATTTTGGTCTTAGGACCATACACAAAAAGTTTCACCTCCTAGTTTGGCCATCTACTCTATGTTGTAGTTAAAAAGGGTATAAAGGAGTATTAAAAGCATTTTCAAAAATATATATTCCAAGAAATTGAATTTAATGATATTTTTATTGTTTTGGAAATTTGGGGTGTTACAAACCTATCCCCCTTACAAGAATCTCGTCCTCGAGATTGGAACGTTACTCGAATAATTCGGGATATTGGGCTTTCAGTTCGTCTTCCTTTTCCCAAGTGGCTTCTTCGGCGGGATGGTTGTTCCATTGGACTTTGCAGAAGCGAACAACGCGACTCCTGGTTACTCTCTCCTTGGTTTCCAAGATCTTGACGGGTTTCTCTATGTAGGTCAAGTCTTCTTGGACATTAAGCTGCTGAAGGTCGGCTTGCTCGGTGGGTACACGGAGGCACTTCTTCAGTTGAGAGACATGGAACACATCGTGAACGCCTGCCAAGGATGGGGGCAGTTCGAGTTGATATGCCACTTCTCCCTGTCGTCGGAGGATCTGGAAAGGTCCGACGTAGCGGGGTGCTAGCTTGCCTTTCATGTTGAACCTTTGAGTGCCACGGAGGGGAGTGACTCGGCGGTAGACATAATCGCCCTCCTCAAAGGCTAGGTCTCTTCGACGGTTGTCGGCATAGCTCTTTTGCCTGGATTGGGCTGCCTTCAATTGGTCCCTTATGATCTTAACCTTCTCTTCAGCTTCTCTTAATAAATTAGTCCCAAACAGTTGTGACTCTCCGGTTTGATCCCAGAGTAACGGTGTTCTGCACTTACGTCCATAGAGTGCTTCGAACGGGGACATTTGCAGGCTGGCTTGATAGCTGTTGTTGTAGGAGAACTCTGCATACGGTAAGTTCTTATCCCACATTCCGCCAAAGTCTAGAGCACAAGCTCTAAGCATATCCTCCAATATCTGGTTGACCCTTTCGGTTTGACCGTCGGTCTGTGGATGATAGGCGGTGCTAAAGTTCAGCCGGGTGCCGAGTTCCTCTTGAAGGTTCTTCCAAAACTTGGAGGTAAACTGACTCCCACGGTCAGATACAATCTTCTTAGGAACTCCGTGAAGGCACACGATCCGGGTCATATACAACTCAGCCAACTTGGCGACGGTGTAAGTTGTCTTGACCGGAACGAAGTGAGCTACCTTAGTGAGTCGGTCGACGATCACCCAGATAGAATCATGACCAGCTTGGGTCCTGGGCAGTCCCGTGATGAAGTCCATTCCTATCTCTTTCCACTTCCATTCAGGGACCTTGAGAGGTTGAAGAAGTCCGGCAGGCCTCTAATGCTTTGCCTTGACTCGCCGGCATGTGTCGCATTTGGCCACATACTCAGCTATTTCTCTCTTCATGCTGACCCACCAATATTTTTCCTTTAGGTCTTGATACATCTTCATACTCCCGGGATGGATGGAGTATAACGTATCATGGGCTTCTTGAAGGATGAGGGTCTTCAACTCAGGTAGGTTGGGTACGCATACTCGGTTTCCGAACCAGATGGTACCATGCTCGTCTTCGGAAAATCCGGGGGCTTTACCCTTCCTCATGTTCTGCTGGATCTCCAGGATGTCCGGATCTTCCTTCTGCTTCTCTCGGATCTGGTCTATTAAGACAGGCCGAGACTCCAAGGCAGCGAGGTATGCTCGAGTGGTGATCCCTAGGTTTAACCTTTCCATCTCCTTATACAGTAAAGGGCTTGGTCCTGAATCATGATGGCATTGCAGTACCCTTTTCGACTAAGGGCGTCTGCCACCACATTCGCTTTGCCCGGATGATAATGGATGCCCAAGTCGTAATCCTTGATTAGTTCCAACCATCTCCTTTGCCTGAGATTCAGATCTGGTTGGGTGAATATGTACTTGAGGCTCTTGTGGTCGGTGAAGACCTCACACCGATTCCCCACAAGGTAATGTCTCCATATCTTCAAGGCATGAACCACGACTGCTAATTCCAGGTCGTGGGTTGGGTAGTTCAGCTCATGCGGTCTCAGCTGTCGGGAGGCGTAGGATATCACTTTCCCTTCTTGCATTAAGACGCTTCCCAATCCTTGACGAGAGGCATCACAGTAGACGTGGAAGTCTTTCCGGATGTTTGGCAGAGTCAGAATGGGAGCTGACACTAGCTTCTTCTTGAGGGTCTGGAAGCTTTCTTCGCAGTCGGGGGTCCATTCAAACTTTGCTTCCTTCTGCAAGAGTCTGGTCATAGGCTTGGCGATCTTGGAAAAATTCTCGATGAAACAGCGGTAGTATCCGGCCAATCCGAGAAAACTCCGGATCTCGGTCACGGTTGTAGGCTGCAGCCAGTTGGTTACTACTTCCACGGTGGTTGGGTCCACTGCTATTCCTCCGGCAGATATAACATGGCCGAGGAACTTCACCTCAGACGACCAAAATTCGCATTTGCTGTATTTGGCGTACAGTTGCTGCTCCCTTAGCTTTCCGAGGGTCAGACGGAGGTGAGTTTCGTGTTCTTCCTTGGTCTTGGAGTATACGAGGATATCGTCGATGAATACCACGATGAACTTGTCCAAGAACTCCATGAACACATTGTTCATCATGTTCATGAAAAGGTTGGGGCATTCGTGAGTCCGAACGACATCACGGTGTACTCGTAGAGTCCATAGCGGGAGGTGAAGGCAGTCTTGGGTATGTCTTCTTCTCTAATCCTCAACTGGTGATAACCTGACCTGAGGTCAATCTTGGAAAACACCGAGGATCCTTTCAGCTGATCGAACAGGTCGTCGATCCGAGGCAATGGGTACTTGTTCTTGATGGTTACGTCGTTCAAGGCTCGATAGTCCACGCACATCCTCTTGGTCTTGTCCTTCTTCATGGCAAATATAACCGGTGCACCCCAGGGGGAGGTACTCGGTCGGATGTAACCTTTCTGCTCTAGGTCTTCGATGTTGCTCTTGACTTCGGCTAGTTCATTGGCGGCCATTCGGTATGGGCGCTTGGAGATTGGAGTGGTCCCGGGGACAAGTTCGATCCTGAATTCGATGTCCCGCTTGGGAGGCATTCCGGGCAGGTCTTCAGGGAAGACATCCGCAAACTCCCTGACTATAGGCACCTCTTCAAGAGCTATCGAGCGAAGTGATGCTCCGAGTGGTTTGCGACTGGTCATCCGAAAGGTGACGGCTGCGCCTTCAGGGTTGGTCACCGTGACGGACTTGTTGGCACAGTCGATCACTCCCTTGTGCTTCATCAACCAATCCATCCCTAGTATAAGGTCGAGTCCGGTGCATTGGATGAGGACTGGCTCGGCCCAAAACAGTATTCCTTGGATGTTGATTTGAACCTTAGGGCTGTATAAGCGGGCTGAGGTCCTATTGCCGGGGGTGGCAATCACCATGGGAATGGGTAGAGGGAGCACGTCCAGTTCGTTTGTTTTCACAAAATTTTCCGAGATGAAGGAGTGGGTTGCTCCAGAGTCAAATAATATGACGGCCGGTACGAAATTCACAGTAAACGTACCGAGCACGACTTCAGGGGCCTCCTGAGCTTCCTCCGCGCTGATGTGGTTGACTCGGGCACGAACCGCCTGGTTGGGTGCCGCGCCTTGGGACTGCTTGGGGTGGGGACACTGGTGTGAGTAGTGCCCTTCCTTGCGGCAGTTGAAGCAAACGACCGGCCTTCCTTGGCGATCCTTCAAGATCGGAGCCTTGGCGGCTGGTGTCGGCTGAGCGGCCGGAGCTGGTGGAGCGGGGCGAGGATGCCCGGCGTTGGGTCCACCGGCGGCATGAGGTGGCCTGTAGGCGGGCCGAGGATGGTAGGCAGGTGCTGGCGGCGGAGGGACGAAGCGGGGCCTCTGCGAGTTCGCCTGTTGATGCTTGAAGGCGATCATCTTCCTCTTCTTGAGGTCCAGCTTGTTCTGCTCAGTTTCTTGAATGAGCGCTTTGTTGACTAGCCGTTGGAAGTCGGCGAAGTCGGCGGCGATGAGCTGGATGGACAGCTCATCCTTAAGTCCCCGGAGGAACTTGGCTTGGCGAAGGGCATCGGTGCGCACTTCCTCCGGTGCGTAGCGGGCGAGGCGGTTGAACTCATGGAGGTACTCCATGACGGTCCGGTTGCCTTGTTGCAGGTCGCGGAACTCCTGCTGTTTCACCGCGATGACACCGGCGGGGACGTGGGCAGCACGAAAGGCGATGGTGAACTCCGCCCAAGTCACCACGTGGTCCTCTGGCTGGGACTCACGATAGTTGTCCCACCATTCAGCGGCGGGACCCTGAAGCTGGTGAGAGGCGAAGGCCACTCGCTCTCGGTCGGTGCAGGGGAGGAGGTCGAGCTTCTTCCCGATGGTACGAAGCCAATCTCCGGCCTCCATCGGGTTGGTGGTGCTCGAGAAGATGGGCGGGCGCACGCGTAGAAACTCGGAGAGTTGTGGAGCGGGCGCGGGTGCTGGTGCGCGAGGGGCGGGTTCCCCGTTCTACAGACGGTCCAACTGAGTTTGTTGGTTCTGCATTTGGGTGAGGAGGGCGGTGATCAGGTGGTTCTGATTCACCATCATCTCCGCCAAGGTGGGGTGGTTGGCGGAAGGCGACCCAGACTGACGTGGGCCCGTTGCACCCCAATTGGGTACAACACCCTCGGGCGCATCACGACTTCCTCCTGCTCTGTTGTTGGAGCCGGTGTTCTGGTGATCGGCCATCTTCTGAATATACATAGCGATAAAGCAAAAGATGACGAAGCAATAATACAACCAAAAATATCATATAAGATTCAAGCACATAAATATATAGAGTGGTAGAAATTGTTCATTACAATCAAGTTTTTATTCTACCCATGACACACTCGTCGTGGGCAGCACCACATACAAAATTTTGCTTTTATTAAAAATAGCGACTCCTAACGCCTACTCGCCACCGGAGGCGGTCTCCATGCTCTCGGAACCACGAGTACGCGGCTCCTGAGGGATGGTGGGCTCGAGAAAATTCTCGATGATGGAGTCGGAGACGAGGCCGGGGCGTGGTGCAGGGGCGCTGGTGGAGGGTCTGGCGGGGGAGGGACGTGGCGGGATCCTCTTGGGGCGAGGGAGGGGCTCACGGATGGGCTTCTTCTTCCTTGGAAGAAGAGGAACCATCTCCGCTATATCCTTCTGCAGCTGCATGATCTTGCGCTGCAACTCGCCATTCTGCTGGATCAAGTTCTTCGTTTCTTCACGAAGGAACTCAACCGCCTCATGGTGCTCGTCGGCGTCGAGCACCGCCTCGGTGTGGAGATCATCCATGGCCTGTAGAAGACGCGACTGCCGGGCCATGACCGGATCACGCACGGAGTGAACTCCGAGGTAGATGCTACGGTGGGCTCCGGGAGTGCGCTTCGGTAAAAGCCGGAAGGACGAGTTCTGAAGACGATCGTCGTAGATCATCCTCAGCTCCATGAGGGCCTGGAGGGCGACTCGTTGGCACGCGACGTCGAAAGTCAGGCCTCCAAGTGCGGTGGTGTAGGGCGGCAGGTGTTCTCCGGAGCCGTGGACGGTGAGGGAGACGTCGCAAGGCCCGGCGAACTCGTCGGGGTACACTCCTTGGAATTCGGGTTCGAAGAGGAACCCGAGGAAGGTGAGCATCATGCGGAGCTCCCGCACGAAGCCCTCGTAGTGGCGGCAGTAGCTGTGGACTTGGTAGACAGGCATCTACAAAACAGCAAGTTGAATAAAAGTGAGGAGAGGAACAAAGTTTATGAAGTAGATTTTCGAGAAATCATTTCCCGTGGCTAATGGCTAGGCGGGTCTGTTTGGCTTCCTACAGTCGAGTCGGCTCTGATACCATCTTGTAGCGCCCCGATTTATCAAATCGAGACATTATTGAATTTCAGAAGAAAAACAATAATACAAGAGGTTCATCATGCGACAGCATACATACGACAGTATTCATGGTACGCAGACCATATTTATTACATCAAAGTTTTGGTAAAAACAGTAATAAAGATAATTAAAATTCTGCATGACGAACGTCTTCTTCAGGATCTTTCTTCTCGACTGGGTCGCTACTCCAGACCGTCTTCGAAGTAGGCATCCTCTGAGGTGTTCAACGGGTATGAGTACAAAAAGTACTCAACAAGCCACCGCAAATGCAAGTAATAATGCAGGATAGTAAACAAGGAAGGGTAATGGCTAACATTGCAGAAAAGTGCAGTTTCAGTTATTGCGTTTAATGTAATCACATTTTAATCATGCGGAAAAGTAAATATGGATATCAACAACCTCAACTAACTCGAGGAGTACGTTTTACCTCCTCGCGCAACAGTCCTTACATGTCAATCCATCATGCACATACATATTCAAAGTAAACTAACTGGGGGATGTCACGCAACCCGCCCTAGACCGTGAGCTCGGCTTTTCGAAAAGATTTAAGACTCTGATCAGAGATGTACTACTGTACCCACAAGGCACACACTCATCCCAAACGAGATGACCCATTTCACGGGAACTCGTGCCAAAACCTCAATATGAGATGTTCCAAGCGATAACCACCCGCTCTAGGTTTCGCCGGCGCGCCGGGCTGCATCCCGGCTAACGTCGCACCCCCTTTTGCGCCACATTGGTACAAGCCACCCGCAGGTGCTGCTTGACCCATCTCCAAATGGTGGCCTCGGTTTGGAACAACCCATACCTTAGTTAGGACTTACCCACTAGACTTGTGTTTAGTACGTAAGTGTATTGCAACGGATCCCTCAGACCGGTCCTTATAGTGCCCCGGGTGCAACCGACCAATGCCCTAGCTTGCACCCGGAACCCACCATGCATACACTCACAACCATAACTCATCACCAACAGAATTTCCAGGGATAAGAAGTAACGGGGATCATATAATAGAACCATTTTGCTACGACTCATTTTTATCCTATAGCGATCGTGTCAATACATTGGACACTAGCTAATATCATTGATCATATGGTGACAAGGAGGTTAGGCGAGATAGCATGGCTTGGGCTGCACATCAAGGTCGGGGGATCCTAAATAAATATAATGTAAGGGTTCATTTGACTAATGCATATATATAACCTATGTGTTTTAGCGATAGTTTAATCAAACATGGGTTCAATATGCTCAAAAGATTGGTTTGGTGACTTGCCTTGTTCAGCGAATGGGGAGGGAGGAACTTCCGGGAAGTATTCCGGTTCCTCGACGGCGTCGTAGTCTTTTCAATAAAATAAAATAAAAGAACACAACATTCAATCAAACAATATAGCATTACATGATAAGCACATAAGTTAAAGTTGGTTTGATTTAAAATAAGATAAATTCAATTGTTAAGGTTCTGAAATTTATTTCATAAATAATTTTAAAGGGATTAAAATGAAGGGTTGTCCTTTTTAGAAAACAAATGTTTAAATGTTAATAGTCCATATTAAGTTCCTTAATGATTTATGAAATGAAAAGTTCATGTTATTTTGAGGGCTTTCAGTACATGGACAGAAAAGAATTAATATAAATTTTTCTGAAGTTTAAATGTTTGAATTCATATTTTAATCATAGGGGCATTTGAATACTTATTTAAATAAACATGAAAAATCAAAGTAAGCCTACTGTTTTTATTGTATAAACATGTAGAGAATAATATTATGAATTTTCTGAAATTGGAATGGCAATTTTTAGAGTTCAAATGCGTCAGATATGAATTTTACAAGTTTAAAAGTATTTCTGAAATTCATTTTCAATTTTTAAACCCCTCGGGTCCACGGTGAGCTAGGCCCACGGTGAACCCGCGCACTGTGCGCGTGCACCGGGTCGATCTGGACCATCGGATCCAGATCCGACGCGCGAGGGCGAGGCGGGGCGCGTAAGTTATAATGGACGGTTAGGATTAAAACGTGCGAAAGGGTACCACGTGGACGCACGAGATCGCACGTCGGTTTTAAATGGAAATGAACGCGTGAGATTAAAACGTAACGCTTTGACCAGATCCGATGGCGTAGATTAGATCGCGTACGTGGGCGTACATGCATCGTCCGATCGCGATCGCACGGTCGGGATCAGATCCGACACGGCATGGGTACTCGACCCGTGCCGGTCGTCTTTCCCGACGACGGCGAGCGGGCCAGGGGCCACGGCGAGCGACGGCGGTCCTAGCTAAGCCTAGAAATGGAAAGAGGACGTTACGACGGTCACGACGTTACCTTGGCAGCGGTCCGGGGACGACGGGGCGTGGCCGGCGATGAGGTAGACGGCGAGGTGGTCACGGGTCCTTGGTGGCAACGGCGATCCGGCGAGGTTCATCGTCGACGGAGTGGTGGCCGAGGTCGGTGAGGTCCCAGCGGTCACGATGGTGGCGACTACGCAGACGGAGGTGGTCCGGTGCGACGGCGAGCGGCGGCCGGAGGCGAAGCAGGGGGAAAGCGCTAAAAGGCGAATGGAGGGCGCTCTGTTCGTTCTTGCGGCGATTGGGCGTGGGGGTCGAACGCGGTGGAGGCTAGGGGTATAAATAGGGTCGTCGGCGAGGGATAACAGGCGACGAATACAAGGAAAGCCGAGGGGGGGGATTAATTCGCCAGCGAGGGCTCGACCATGCACGCGTAGCGGTGATCCCATGGCGTAAAGGCGCTGTTTAACGGGGGAAAACGGTCGGCTAGGCGCGGGGAGTCGTTTAATGGCGCCAATTCAATGCGGGAGGGGCCAGCGAGGCGGATCTGAGGCGGGGGTCGTCGGCCGGCGTGATTTGGGGGCAACGGCGCGAGGTAGACGACGGGTCTGACAGGCGGGGGCCACTGGTCGGCGGGTGCGGGTTAGCGAGGGTGGCGACTGACGGGTGGGGCCGGGCTCGGGCGCGAGGGGGAACGGTTGGCGCCGACAGGTGGGGTCAGGCGATGGTGCGGAGAGGAGGTCACTGACAGGTGGGACCCGGTTGTCAGGTGGCGCGTGCGAGGAGGAGTGGGCTGGGCCGGCCGGGAGAGAGGGAAGAGGGGAGGGGAGCCCATTACTGTTTTAAAGCTTTTCTGAATAAAAATAATTCCAGGAATTGGATTGAAATATTAGGGCTACTTCCAAGCTTGGTAAAAATTTATAAAAATTCTCAAAAATATATTTTGGTCTTAGGACCATACACAAAAAGTTTCACCTCCTAGTTTGGCCATCTACTCTATGTTGTAGTTAAAAAGGGTATATAGGAGTATTAAAAGCATTTTCAAAAATATATATTCCAAGAAATTGAATTTAATGATATTTTTATTGTTTTGGAAATTTGGGGTGTTACACCCCAGTTCGGAGGCCCAGTTCGGAGGCCCTAGTTCGGAGCCCCAGTTCGGAGGCCCAGTTCGGAGGCCCCAGTTCGGAGGCCCGGTTCGGAGCCCCAGTTCGGAGACCCAGCTCGGAGGTCCAGTTCGGAGCCCCGGCTCGGAGGTCCAGTTTGGAGCCCTAGTTCGGAGCTCCAGCCCTACTTCGAATCTAGAAGATATTTACGCCCCGCTACAGTGTAGAAGTCATACCAGGGGCCCCTCTGCTCATAGTCTGTCGTTTAGCTGGTCAAGAAGTGACATCGCCTGACACGTCTGTAAAGCTGTAAAGCACTTTTGTACCATAGCTAGCTCCTTTTCCCCTCTTTGCCCCTATGAGCCTAGGGCTCATAGAGGGCATCTCGGTCTTTTCCTTTGGCCCGCGTGCCTATAAAGGCAGGGCCAAGCCCTTGTAACACACACACTCTCAAAAGGGCCATGAGACCCTAGAGTTCACTTCTCCACACCGAGGCATACCATGCCAAATCCACCACAAACTGGACGTAGGGCTATTATCCCCCAGGGGAGGCCCGAACCAGTATAAATCCTTTCTCCCTCTGAGAGAACCCTTCGAGGTTCATTCTACACATCGTATACATACATACAAAACCTGTGCTGTAGCTAACGCAATTGCTACAACTGTTGGCGCCGTCTGTGGGGATCTTAGTCCTAAAAGCTAAGTTCTCTGCCACTGTCTGCAACTCGAAGTGCGCTTGAGGGGGGAGCTTCGAAGCTTTATTGCTTCGCGCACCCTCCGACAAGGGGCTTCGGGTGCAGTTCGAAGGCCGTCTTCGCCTTCCCCCATCCTTTTCATCTCGGAGCTCGCCCTTCAGCAAGGGGCTCCGCTTGGTGTGTCGAAGGCCGTCGAAGCCCCAGGGGCTACGAGGCAAGCTTTCAGCCACTTGACGAGGTATGTACGCTATCCGAAGTACCACTTCGATGTACAGTTTTACAGTTACCTTGTTATAAAATCGAAGCCCTTCTTCGCCTTAGATTCGAAGCCCCGCTTCACCTTTAAATTCGAAGCCTTGCTTCATCTTATCAAAAACACGAAGCCTTGCTTCGCCTTGTATAAAATCCGAAGCCTCGCTTCACCTTACAAAATCCGGAGCATTCCTTCGAAGGCTACACAGCGCCTCCGGGCCCGTAGCAGTAACAGGGACTCCAGGCCATGGCCCGATGCGTCCAGGGATTCCGGGTTCCGTACCCGAAGCATCCCAGGGATTCTGGGTTCCGTACCCGAAGCATCCCAGGGATTCTGGGTTCCGTACCCGAAGCATCCCAGGGTCGAAGGTGGCCTAGGGTCGTAGGTGACCCAGAGCCGAAGGTGGCTCAGAGCCGAAGGTGGCTCACATTATCACAAGTTCGGTGAATCCACACCAAATATCCATTTTCATTACAGAATCAAGCTCACAAGCCTTGCTTCGTTATCCAAACATGCTCCGAAGCCTTGCTTCGCGTGTCAAAATCTAATATACGCCTAAGCATGTCGAAGTCATGCTTCGCTCAAAATCTAAGTGCGTTTCGGAGCCGTGCTCACGCACAGCATCTAAATCCTAGCATGCCGAAGCATGCTTCGCTTAATTTGGCTACGCTGAAGCCTTGCTTCGCTCCAAATTAATGCATTTGAAGCCCAAAAGAGGCCTTCATTCGATGTGTTCTAAGCATTCAAAGACGCCAAAAGGCGCACCCCTCCGCATTTTTATTGCCCGCACCAGCAACGGCTAAGTCCCTAGCTGCCACGAGCAAGGGGGGAAGCATGTATGCGAGGTGTGCGAATGTCATACGTAGTACGAGCATGACAAGCTAAAACGTTCGACGTCATCTGATAATGCGAAGCGTGCAAATACAATAAACTCCATTCATTGAATGATAATTGAGAAGTATGTTACAAATATGCTTCGAAGAAAAAACTACGAGTAGTCTGTATCTAAGCCTAAGAAAAATCGAGTGCGAGGCCCCAACCCTCGCTTGCCTTTCTTTAGGCCAGGGCCCCCTCGGCTGGACGAAGCCTCGTCGGAGCCTGCTCTCCCACGTCCGGCTCGTCTAGGCTCTGAAGCCCGCAGACCACGTCTTCCACTTTTCAGGTCGCTCAAGGATTGCGAGGCAGGCAGTGTCGTGTCGAAGGCAGAGAAGTCTAAAGCTTCGTCGCCTGCTAAGACCAGTTGCGAAGGCAAAAATGAAGAACTCCGAAAGGACTCCGTCTTCACAATGGCTAGCAGATCCTGAGCTACTTCGGGGATGGCTTCGCCGTTAGGCCCCCTCGGAAGTTTAAATCGAGGGGGGCCTTCGGACCTAGCTACTTCAAGGACCGCCCATAACTGGCGGAGCTCTTCAGAGTCCTCAAGTACTTCGAAGTCAACATTCGGAGACAAAGCCTAGGCAGGTATAAACCACCCCCGCATTCATATTAATAAACTGATAAAATTTTTACAAAGCCTACAGCTAAGAATTAAAAGGAGCCTAAGGAGATCTACACCTTCGGAGGCGGAGGTGTCGATGTCGAAGGCCGATTTGGAGAAGCAAGTGCTTTGACTCGGTGTAGGCGAAGGGCCTTCTGAAGCTCGAGGACTGCTTCGCAGCCTTGGGCCTTCCAAGGCTCCTGGAGCCGTCGCCAGGCTCCGCGGACGTCTGTCGGAGGCGTCACCAAGTGTTGGCCCCTGAAGGCCACCGAGGTCGTGGAGGTTGCTGCTTCGAGGTGGTTGCACCCCGCGTCGTGAAGCATTTGCAACACTCCTTGGCCCGCCACTCGGCCGGCCATCAAGGCGAAGCCCTTCAAAGACTGCTCCGCCGACGAAGCCACCACCTTCAAGAATGCGGTGTGGTCCCCGATTGGATCCAGATCACCGAAGTCTAGAGCCCGACATTCGGTCCCTATTTGTTGTAGGACCTCGGTCAGGCTCAGAGTGGCTTCGTCGAGGTTGTCAACAACGAAGGTCTCAAGTGACTGAGCCCGTTGGCGGAGTTCGGAGTTCTCCTTGCCTGCCGGGCTTCGGCGTCCTTCGCAGCTTTGAGCTTCGTGCGGAGCCTATCGATCTCCGAGGCCAAGGCTTCCTTAGCCTTGCCGGCCTCGGCCTTCGCCACCTCCGCCTCAGCCCTCGCCGTCTCGGCCTCGCCCCTCACCGCATCGGCTGAAACTTCGGCCCACCTTCGCTTCTCGGCTTCCACCGAGACTTCACGTCGCAGGGCCTCCTTCTCCTCTGCCAGGTGCGTCATCCGCCTGTCCGCAGAAGTCGAAGCTGCTGCATTCAGCGCGAAGGCCTACAAGAATTCAAGAAATCATAAGTGTTGATCGAAGACTAAAGAATAACTCGAAGGCTGTGTTAGGCTTCGCTCACCTGGATAAGAGCTTCGTTCGCATTGATGAAGAGTTCCATGGGATTCGAGCGGCTGAGTTGAGCCACCAAGGCCCCCGCCTCCGCAGCTGCACAGCCCTCACGGAAGCTGTTGATGGCCGCCTCTGTCACGGCCCCCTTTGGCCGAAAAGGCCGGACAATCTCCTCTGCCGCAACCGCCTGCGCAGGCTTCAGCATGGGCGGGCTTAGCTCCACCACCTCGACGTCCTCATCACTTTGAGGGTCCCCTTCGCCACGACCGCTGCCTCCGTCTTCTTCAGACGAGGAGCTGTCAGACTCCGAGATGCTGCTGCTGCTACTGCAGGAGGCCTCTGCTGGCTTCGCCAGGGTGGACCTCGCGCCGGCATCATCCTCTGCAGGCTTCACCACGGTGGGCCTCACGCCGGCATCCTCCTCTGCAAAAGTCTAAGTCAGAATCCACATATTGAAGAGAAGAATGTTTGAAGTAGTTACCTTCGGCAGAGATTTCTTTGAAGGTAGAGGGGTCAACAAGCACCCCCCAGTCCTTTTGTTGCGAAGCTGACGCGTCGGCCTTCGCGCCCGAAGCCGTCGCTGTCGAAGCCTTCGCTACCCCCTTGGCAGCCGGAGCACTCGTGGGCTCCGCAGCTGTTTGAGGGTCCGAGGCCGCTGCCTCCTCCGGAGTAGAGGCCTCGGGTGCGGGGACCTCCGGCCGAGCCTTCGAAGTTTCGGGCTCATCGTCTTCCCCTCTTTTCCTCTTGGCTCCAGCCGTCGAAGCTGCGAGGTCAGAGAAGTCCGGCGGGGCAGGGACCTCTTCATAGCCAAGCAGGGTCCACACCCTGTTCCAGTGCTCCCAGGACCCCACCGAAGCTAGCCGTTGAGCTTGCTCCTCTGGTGTCGGAGCCCCAACAACACGCTTCGCCCCCGCGATGGCCTCCTCCGGAGTCCTCACTTCAAGATGGGCTTCAGAAAAGTTCAAGTCAGAGTGAAGTTTTTGCGAAGTAGGAAAGTGGAATGGTTTTGGAGCCTTACAGAGGCATTCGAAGGCCAACTTGTTTAGGCCCCCTCGGCCCGAAGCTTGGAAGAGCCCCTCTGGCCAAGAGCGCGCAAGGGGGCTGAGCCGGAGGGTGATGAACTCCTCCGCGAGGTCCCTCATGCTCATCTTCGCAGCAACCCTCCGAAGGAGCGAGATCCTCGAGCGAAGGGTGTCCGGGCTGGTCTTCACAACCCCTTCGCGCCGATATGAGATGAGGGCATTGGTACTTCGAAGGGGAGAGTTTGCGCCGACGGAGGCATAGAACCACTCTTGATCCCACTTCGAGTACCATTTACTATTGACAGCCCTCGCCGGGAAGGCGTCCTGGTATTCCCTCCGAAGCTGGAAGTTTGCGCTGCCAAAGGCCAAATCCCTTTTCACGCGGTCTGTGCCCTCTCTCGGCTTCGGTTGGCAGTTGGCGTCGTGAAGGGCGACGAAGACATCTGCGCGGCCCTCACAACCTTCAGCCCTCATGGCCCATTCGAAGACAGCAAGCCTCGTCACGGCGTTGGGCGAAAGCTGAGGAAGCTCGAGGTTATAGGCCTTGAGGACTTCGCTCAGCATCCCCACTGCTGGCTGCCTGCCGCCGGCCTTGAAGAAGGCTTCAAACACTACCACTTCATCAGCCCGAGGCCTCGGTATGGTCTCCGACTTCTCCGGGACTCTGAGTTGAATCTTCGCTGCAATTCTCCCTTCGCAGGCCCTCTGAACAGATTCCTTTGTGGAGATCGAATCCCTCATCTCTAGCGTCTGCTCAAATTTGTCGGATGGAGTCCGAAGGTCCCTCGGCCCCAGCCGCCTCAGCGCAGGCTTCGCTGCCGCAGCCGCCGCTACCTGCAGTTGGGTGGAGCTAGAGCTCGGGCCCAAGGTCAAGGCCTTCGAAGCTGCCTTCTTCGGCATTCTTGTGGGACTTCGGCGCGAGGGGCTAAATCTAGCGAGGGGTGCTTCGCGCGAAGCCAAGGAGGAGAAGAGAGCGAAGGATGTAAGGTGCTGAGAAGAAAGCAAATGAGAGCGTGCCGAAGCCGCACGCGGTAAACCCCTATTTATAGGCGGTAAGAAGTCCAACGGTTCGTGGGCCAAACCCACTGGCAGGTGGGCCTCCATAGAAGGCGAAGCGGCCCAGCGCGGGGTAACAGTCAATTTTCTAGCTGTTGCGGAGCCAGTTGATCTCCCCGAGGTCATTCTGACAGCTGACGCAGGCAGTTATTACCTGCGAATTTCGAAGTCACCTTCGGTCCAAGCTCCGAAGGCCTGTTGTCCCTGAAGTTGTAATCTTGGTCATTTGTCCCAAGGGCGCGCACAACCCTTCATCCCGAAGGCCTGCACGCGAGGGGCTACTGTTGGGGGAATAGTTTTCCCTTGAACAGGGGCCAAATGACGTCAGCCTCCGACAGCCTTCGGCACGGAGCCCAACACTGTCGAAGCCTGTGTCTTCCCAAAGAAGCTATTTCCAAGCCTCAAGGTTCACCTCGGAGCCCTCAAGATTCCTTAGAGATTGCCAGAAGCTAAGTCTCAGGCTAGCTTCGAAGCTAGCCTCCGGGACTTGTTCAGAGTTAGCCTTCGAGCTCCCCTCGGAGCTCCTCAGAGCTAGTCTCCGGACCCTCTCAAGCCAATTCAAAGCCAAGGCTCTGGAGCCCCAGTTCGGGGCCCCAGTTCGGAGGCCCCAGTTCGGAGCCCTAGTTCGGAGGCCCAGTTCGGAGCCCTAGTTCGGAGGCCCAGTTCGGAGCTCTAGTTCGGAGGCCCCAGTTCAGAGCCTAGTTCGGAGGCCCCAGTTCGGAGGCCCAGTTCAGAGGCCCCAGTTCGGAGGCCCAGTTCAGAGGCCCCAGTTCGGAGCCCCAGTTCACTTCTCCACACCGAGGCATACCATGCCAAATCCACCACAAACTGGACGTATGGCTATTATCCCCCAGGGGAGGCCCGAACCAGTATAAATCCTTTCTTCCTCCGAGAGAACCCTTCGAGGTTCATTCTACACATCGTATACACACATACAAAACCTGTGCTGTAGCTAACGCAATTGCTACAACAGTGCTGATATCTCTTTACATCTGAATTGACCTACAAGTTATGTGCTATTCTGTAGTTGGTGTGCAAACCAAATCTGTGAACACAAACTCAGTAGAAATCTGCTATTCTTTCTGTTTTACCTCTTGAGTTGAAAGTTTCACTGTTTTTATCCTGTTCAATTCTAGTGTGAATCAAATACACACCGTATTACTTGATGCAAGATTAAGAAACAATATGCTGAACTGTTCAGTACTATGTTTGTACACAATATGAAGTGAGATATCTTCTGTGCTCAGTTTTTCTTTTCAGTTTAAATGCTTGAACTGTTTTTGATGAGGTGAATTCTCTGTTGTCGGAACTGCTAGAGTTTTGTAGTGTTGGGTTCAGTTTAAGAAATCTGAATTTGTGTGCAGCTCTTCGAAGGTTCTGAATCTAGTTTTCTTGACTAGTGTTAAATTGTTGTGCACTCATCTGAAACTGATTTGCTGTAATGAAACATGATCAGAAACTGAAATATTAAAAGTGAACCTCAAACTGATTTCTGAATAGTTTTGAAAATTCTAGTTTCTATTCATCATCCATTTTGGGTTCAGAAGTTTTAAAAATTGGTTCAATCATGTTTCAGTTTAGGAGATTGCTGATTTATAGTGGAATTATAATCTGAAGTCTGTTTTGAATTTGAACCCTAAAAATTGAACTGAACCTTATTGTTTTTGTGATACTATTCACTGTCCGACAAGTCTGTATTCTTTACAAGAATTCTGAATTCAATTGCTCTACTTGTTGAACACTTAGATTCAAGTATTGTGGTTAGATTTTGAATGATTGTATACTGATCTGAAACTGATTTGAAATTGAAATTGACAATTTGATTCAGATTTTTACAAATGGACTTTATTGGAATTACCATCACTATTCATCGTCCGAAAAAAATTCAGAAGTGCATGAAACTCATGTGTGATTGATTTGAGACAAGTTAATTTGTTACTATAAATTTGATTTGATTGGTTGTGTGAGTGTTTTGATATTAGTTGATTAAAAACTTGAAACAAAGCAGTTTTTGGGCGTTTGAATCTTTTTGAGCTCTAAATTGTGCTGATTAGTTTGAAACTTGTATTTGAGTCCTTAGAGGTGCGTTGGGTGATTCGATTAGGCCATCCCATTCAAAAGAAAGTGTCGAGGCGCCTATTCACCCCCCTCTAGTCGCCATTCCGATCCCACAATAACCCCTGGCAATATTAAAAGAATCACAAGTCTAAATTATTTGCTTATCAAGTTTGCTAAATGATCCATAAAATTGGACTTGCTTTCCTGTGTGGAAATTGATTAGCTTTTGCAGTTCCTATTTTCACTTGTCTAGATGACTAGTCTAAGTGGTGATGCTTTTATTTTCAACAATTTGAAAAACTCATTCATGAAACATTGAATTTGGAATATATTAACTTGAGATGAGCATCTAAGCCTAACATTATGATTTGGCATATTCTTGCACCTTATGTTTTCACTCCTTTCTTCATCTCGAAGCCTTGCATCTTTTCGTGCTCCTTGATTCTTGCATTGCCAAAGGGGGAGAAAATGCCTGGTTTGCCTACCTAAGAGGGAGAACAAGTGATGAAGCTCAAAGGGGGAGAAAATTTTTACTGCCAAAGGGGGAATTATTGCCAAATTGATTTTTATGAGTCAAGTCAATAGAAATCCATTTATCAAGTGACATGTTTTGGCTCTTTTCTGAGTTTTTATGGTCACTTGTGCGCTAATTTTTTTTAAATTTTCATGAACTTGAATTTGGTTGTCGATGCACTCATCAAGGGGGAGATTGAGAAACCAAGTTGAGATGTGCCTTGGTTTCAAGTCTGTGATGAGTGATTGACAAGGTTTACCTTCTGAGCGAAGGGGTTCCTCCGAAGGGGTTCGGAGTTGTTTACCGAATGGTTCGAAGATGGCTGGCTGCAGTTGTGAAGTGGAGTGTATCTGTCGGAGGGGTCCAGCAGAGCACGATGAAAAATCTGTACCAAAGGGTTTGGTATTGTGGGCGGTACACCGGAGTGTGTAATGAAGGTTGTATACTAGAGAGGTCTCCGGGGTACTGGAAACTCTTGTCTGCTTGTCGGTGGTGTGCAGGTGATTTTGGAGGCGACGGACGGTTCGCAACAAGTGAACCTTGGTCAAGCGGGAGGCTTGATGCCAGGCGAGCAGGGAGCTCGATCACGAAGGACGTGTGGGTTCGAGGTCGGTCCTCGGGTTAAGGTGCACCAGGTGAAGGCAGAAAGTGCGAAGGGTGGCTCTGACTGAAGGTACCCCGAGGCAAAGTACTTAGGATTGAGGCAAGGCTTTCGAAGTGAGCTCCGGTGGGAGGCATTCGAAGGGACACCTAACGAAGGTATCAGAAGTCAAGGTGCATCGAAGGCATGGTCTGGATAAGGGTCTTCATGGACTGTGCTCAGGGCTGAGACACTGCGAAGCGGTGCTTATGGATATGCTTCATGCGGAGGTATTGGACGGAGGGACTTTAGGAGGTGGCGAAGATACTTCGAAGGTGGGGCTTCGGAGTGTGGCTAACTTGAGGTACTTCGGCCATGCATGGCTTTGGTACACGGACTGACGGAGTTTGATTTAGAAGTAGCTGCGAAGCCGTGGTGGTCCACTCCGGAGGTGATAGTGCGAAGGCTTAAGAGCTTTGACGGCTTCGGCTCAAAACCATTAATGTATCGAAGATTATCTTCGGTGAAGCGAAGGCCTTCGGGTTCGAAGCTTGTCATCGAAGCTTCTACACACTTCGTGTGCGAAGGGGGCTTTAGAAGATTCCACTTTACAAAAGCTGATCATGTCTGCTCTACAAAAGTTGATATTGTCTGTTCTACGAAGCTGACAAAAGAAGCCTCCTATAAAAGTAGACTACCATCTGTACCCCCATGTCTAGTAGAGACAAAATCACTGTAAACCCTAGGGGTAAAGTAGTCTATTCTCATGGCTGAGTTGTGCCTATAAATAGTGAGGCTGGCTAGGTCTAAGCCAACACTTTGAGAATCTATTTTCAAAACTCCTAGAGCTAGCCACCATTACCATGTACTCAGTTCTGTGAGTCTTTTGTGTTCCCTGTTCTTGCAATAAAATTTTCATTTTGTTGATCATATGTTGCTTGAACTTGTATCTGGTTTTTGTACTGCATGAGTTGTGATTTCTGCCTTACATTTTGTTCTGTACTCACTAGAGTTTTTGCTCTGTTTCATTTCTGATGACGTGTGTTTGACTCCTGCTCGTGAGAGTTTTTTCGTGTGTGTTCGCTCTGTGTAAACTAGAGGCAAGTCCCCACTGATTACTAGCGAAGCACTGTGTGAAGTTTGGCTCGAAGCCTGTTTTCTTTCCTCAGTCGATGTCCACAGCGCAGTTTGCTCAATGTATGTTTTCTGACCTCCGAAGTACAAAGCCTAGTACTAGTTACTAGTGCAGAGTATATGTTCGGAGTCCTCAGAGGGAAACATACTCGCTCGAGTACTAGTGCGAAGCCTGCTCAAAGGCACCTCGTGCGCGGAGCCTGCACTAACTTCACTGAGTTGTGTTTTTGGGTTTTTGAGTGTGAGCGAAGTCTTCTTGGCTTTCAATTTTACCCCTTGCGAAGCCTGATTCAGAGCTGTAAAATACCTCCAAACCATACCTCTGAAGGGTGTGTTCGAAGCCTGTTCCGCAGGAGACTGAAGTTAAAATAGAATGCTAGTTATAGCCTGAAATTTTAAAAGCTCCCATTCACCACCCCTCTGGTCAACCATTTCGGTCCAACAGAATGTGAACCTGATTTGCTACAGAGATGAAAGCTGGAAGTGAATAAATGTTACTATTGGCGGCATTTTATTAGATCAGGGACACAAAACTTGCATACCGCTGTTCACTTTCAGGCCGGCAAAATTGCTTCCATCGCTGCTTTGTTCATCTTTATACACTTGCCGATGGAGGCTAGCAACAGACTGTGGTGTACTATATCGGATCAACAATGCAACTCCAAAGAACTTTGAGCAAAGGCAAAAAAGAAGGAAGCAAACATAGCACAAAGAAGAGGAAAAATTCTGGTTAGATAGCCCTCAAAATGTTTAGCCAAAAAAGTCTCTTAACCCTTGGGCATGGGGTCATTTATATAGGCAAGCCCATCAAGGTATTCCCAAAATGCCATTAGGGTTAAAAGTCTAAGTATTTACCTAATTGCCATTATTTATTTTTAGAATTATCAATTCTGAAAAATACACAAATGTATACTCCTAATTTATTACATCATTGACCCTATTCTTTTAATATTTTTTCAGAATTTGAAAATTCCGAAAAATACAAAAAGAATACACTTAATCTAGACTACTAAACAGAAAAATAAACTCCTATTTATTGGAATTAAAAATATTTTCTGATGTGACGTTTTCAGCAAAAACCGACAAAGCCTCCTAGATCTTCAACATGTGTCGTTAGTCCATGAACTCGACTGCCAGCAAGTCTCTCCTACTCTCGATCCCTCGAGCTGCCTTGTCACATGCACTGGCTTCCCTTTCACTGACTTGATCAACACTTCGTCTCGATCATCCGTTCGTTCATGTCTTGCCTTATCTCCATCCGTACGCCTGAGATCACCTTCAACTTCAACTAGCATCCTCGACCATCTAGCATTAGACTCCCTGTCTAACCCTGATCACACGCCATTGACAGTTGACAAGGATCTCAACCCTACACACACGAGACAAGCAAAACACGCAACTCAATGCAACCCATACATGACTCACATAAACAACCAAATTAATCAGACAATCTTGTCAATCACTCATCATCAAGATAAAACCACAGTGATAGCTTCACTTGGTTTCTCAATCTCCCCCTTGATGAGTGCATTGACAACTCCAAGATAGAAAGAAATAAAATGCAAGTTAATCACACAAGTGACCATGAAAGCTCAGAAAAGAGAAAAAAGAAAAATGTCACTTGATAAAAGTTGTTGGTACAACACAAGCAAACTCAGAAGCATGCAAGCAAAAATAGGATCAAGATCTATGAATTCTCCCCCTTTGACAATGAAGACATCAAGATGGCTAACATGAGATGTGAGGATGAAGTGTAAATGCAAGATTCTGGAATATGGTTAAGTCCAATTACAGTACAAACAAGCATTTTCCCTTGAATATCGTCCAAAAGTATTGTGTGATCAACTCAGATGTATACAATCCAAGTAATAGCATGAGCAAGCATTTTCAAGATTTAGCAAATAAAAGCATCACTACTCAGACTAGCATACTAGACATGGTAAGGCAAGAGATGCAAAAGCTAATTAAATACTAACCAGATAAGCATATCCCACTACAAGGAACTTCAATAAACTTGATATGCAATGAATGTAAACTTTTTTGATTTTTTTTGTTTATTTTTCATTTTTGTGCCAGGGGTTATTTGTATATCAACCTTATGCTAACCGACCAAGCTAAGCCTAGGCTGAAACCATCAGAAGCTTAAAGCATTGGTCTTGGTATACACTTCAATGTCCTAGTTCATACCAAAGTGCTATGGTAAGTAGTCTAGAACAGAGTAGTGCGACAATAAAAACCCGCCTGGATCTTTTTAATTTTAGCACAAGATATCATGAATATCAAATATTTTCATTTCATTTTTCATTTTTTTAATTTTCAGCACAATATTTTTGATATGATCAAGTTGCGTATTAGCATCCAAGTAAAAAAGGACCTAGCTACCTGGTATTTTAAAGATAGCTAATGCACTCAACTTATTCATGCTAGTTTCTAGACTAAGCAGTGATCATTTTCAAGTTTTCACAAATAAAAGCCATGTTCAAGATAGATATCAGATGCATTCAAGCCAAGTGTAATCAACAGTATTAAAAGACAGTATTACAAAGGCGTAATAAAGCATGTACTTATAAAAGCAATTAATCATATTACAGAAGATTATGCAATGCTACACAACTCTCCCTCACATGATGCCATAAGGATGACACATACCAAGCTATCCTCTAAAAAATGCAAAGCGTGAAGCATCAAGAAACTTGATAAAAATATCTGCAAGCTGGTTCTAGGTATCAACAAACCACAAATCAATATCACCTTTATCATTGTGATCTCTTAGGAAATGATAACGCACATCAATGTGTTTGGTCCTAGAATGATGTACAGGGTTGATTGCTAAGCTGATTGTGCTAGTGTTATCACAAAACAGTGGAACACCCTTAAAATCCAACCCAAAATCCCACAAAGTAGAAACCATCCACAAAATCTGTGCACAACAACTCGCGGCAGCTACATATTTAGCTTCAGTTGTAGACTGTGCAATGATAGATTGTTTGCGAGAAGACCAACACACAAGAGAAGAACCCAGAAAATGGCAAGTACCAGATGTACTCTTTCGATCAATTCGACAACCAGCAAAATCAGCATCTAAAAAACCTCTCAAGCATAATGAAGATGATGCAGAGTACCAAATGCCAAATTCAAGTGTATGCTTGAGATACCTTAGTATGCGCTTGATAGCTTGATGATGTGAAGCCCTGGGAGAAGCCTGTTAACGAGCGCACAGACATACTGCAAAGTGTATGTCCGGCCTCGTAGCCATCAAGTAGAGGAGGGAGCTAATCATGCTCCGGAACTCCTTTTGGTCCACTTCTTCTCCATCTTCATCTGGGTCTAGCGCAACTGAAGTACCCATATGGGTAGCAAGTGGTTTTGCATCAGCCATGTCAAAGCATTTTAGCAAGTATTTTGTGTATTTTGTCTGATGTACAAAGGTTCCTTGTTTGCTTTGCATGATTTGCAAACCAAGGAAGAAGGTCAGCTCACCCATCATTGACATTTTGAATTCCCTACTCATAGAATCAGCAAACTCGGCCACAAGAGTATGAGATGAACCACCAAAAATTATGTCATCAACATATATCTGAACAATTAAGAAATATTTGACATGCATAAGAGTGAACAAGGTATTATCAATAGAGCCCATTTTGTACACGTGCTTAATCAAGAAGTTCCTAATGCGATCGTACCAAGCCCTGGGAGCTTGCTTGAGCCCATATAAAGCTTTGTGAAGTATTAGGACTCTATGGGGGTACATGGGATGTTCAAAGCCTGGCGGTTGTTTGACATACACTTCTTATCCTATGAAACCATTAAGGAAATCACTTTTTACATCCATTTGAAAAAGCTTGAAACCTCGAGATGATGCAAAAGCAAGAAAAATCCTAATGGCCTTAAGTCGAGCTACCGGTGCAAAAGTTTCTCCAAAATCAACCCCCTCGACTTGCGTATAACTCTGAGCCACAAGTCTAGCCTTGTTTCTCACTATAGACCCATCCCCCTGTTTGTTTTTGAAAATCCATTTTGTTCCAATGATATGAATGTTATGGGGTGGATCAACAAGAATCTAGACTCAATTTCTATCAAAATTTTCCAACTCTTCATGCATGGCGTTGATCCAACTTGCATCAGACAAAGCATGAATGACATCTAACGGGTCAAAAGTAGCAACAAATGCAAAATCAACAAAGTGAGCATGATATCATGTTACCCTTTCATTTAGCTCACTGATGATCTGCTCAAGGGATGTATTATCTGAATTCGAAGCGGTGCTTCTCTTTGTGATAGAATCTCCCACTCAACTCTTGCCGAAGTTTGATTCAAGCTTTCTGAGGTCGATGCTTCAGGCCCTCTTGCAGATGTGGATGATGCTTCTAGAATTTCCATAGTAGGAGGTTGCGGTGCATTTTTGTTATCTTCAACATCTGATGAATCTTCTTCCTCAAAGATCGTTTCACTCATATCATGCTCACTCGCAAGTTCAAAAGATGGACTAACACATTGAGATGTCTCATCAAAAGTTACATTGCAGGATTCAACAATAGTGTTAGTATCAAGATTGAATACATGATAAGAGTGACCATGTAAAGAATAGTCCAAAACGATTCCATCAGATGCACGCGACTCAAATTTGTCTAGGTTGCCATGTTTTAGGAATAAGAACCAACATCAAAATACTCTTAAGTGAGTAACCTTGGGCTTCCTCCTAAAACATAGTTCATATGACGTTAAATTCAACAATGAGCGCAAAAAGATCCTGTTGGAGATGTAACAAGCAGTACTCATGGCTTCAACCCAAAATTTCCTAGGAGTACTATGCTCGTTGAGCATCGTCCTAGCCATCTCCACAAGTGTGCGGTTTTTCCTCTCAACAACTCCGTTTTGTTGAGGAACCCACGGTGCAGAAAACTGTTGCTCAATAGCTTTCATTGCACTCGGTGCCACTATCACTTCTAATAGCTTTCATTGCACCGGGGAGTTGATTGAATAGCCTCAAATCTAAGCTCCGAAAGTGTGTACACACTTCATCCTTGCTTACAAGAAAGAAGATCCAAGAGTAACGGGAGTAGTCATCAACTACAACAAGGACATACCATTTACTGCCTAAAGAACTAACCCAGAAAGGACCTACAATGTCCATATGAAGAAGCTATCCGGGTTGTTCAGTCATCACCATGTTAATGGGTGAATGAGAGGCATCAACCATCTTACCAAGTCGACAAGGAGAACAAACAAGGTTCTTCTCAAATTTGAGCTTGGGCAATACTTGTATTAGTCCTAGGGCACTCAATCGAGCAAGCAAATCAAAGCTCATGTGCCCTAGTCTCCTATGCCACATACAGAGCTCAGAAGATGGTCCAGCAAGAAGGCAATGAGAAGAACCAAATGACTCAGAGAAATCTTCTCCAAAAACTCTCCTAACTCTTGAAATCTTGCAAATAAAAATACTAGAAGAATCAATTACATGAGAGGTATCACGTCCAAAGTGTACCTCAAAACCCTCATCAAGCAACTAAGATACGGGAAGAAAGTTGCAACCCAAATCCTCAACCAAAGCAACATTTGTGAGAGTGTAGTTTTCATTGATCTTAATCATACCTTGGCCTTTCACTCTACTTCTTCGATTGTTTCTAAAAGTGATGTGTTCTTGTTGCTTTGTCAAGGTGAAGCTGTAGAACCATGATGACTGTGAAATCAAGTGAGGTCGCACTGTGGTTTCTGTCTTTGTGATGAGTGATTGACAAGGTTGCTCAATCTAGAGTGATGAGCTGGAGTGATGAGTGAGTGGTTGTTTGATTGCATCGATGGGATCGATGTGTGGATATGGATTGTGCCGAGGGGATCGGTGTGCGTCGTGTTTCTTGTTTTGGCTTGTCTCAAGTGTGCAGGGTGGAGATGCTAACCAACTGTCAACGGCAGGTGATCAAGGATCAAACAGAGAGCTCGATGCCAGAGGATCAAGGAGGTCGGGTGAAGTTGGAGATGATCTCAGGAGTGCATGAGGAGATAGAGCAAGACATGGATGGAAGGATGGTCAAGGCAGCGTGACGACCAAGTCAGCGAAAGGGAGGCTAGTGCTAGTGTCACGTGTCGGCGATCAGGAAGGCTTTGTAGGTTTCGACTAAAAACGATCACATTAGAAAATGTTTTTAATTCCAATAAATAGGAATTAATTTTTTAGGAGTCTAGAGTAAGTGTAATCTTTTAGTATTTTTCGGAATTTTGAAATTCTGAAAATATATTAAAAGAATAGGGTAATGATGTAATTAGAGTTTACTTTAATGTATTTTTTAGAATTGATAATTCTGAAAATACATTATGGCATTTAGATAATTTCCTAGAACTTTTACTCTAATGGTATTTTTGTAAATACACTCATAGGATTGCCTATAAAAGGGGGTCCAATCCAAGGGGATAGGGCTGCTGTTTTGAGCAGACAGAACTTGAGGCTGCACACATTTTATCCAAACTAATTTCAGTCATACTGTTCCTCAATTTTTGCCTCACACAGCCAGAGAGAACCTTCTGTTCATGGTCATATTGCCGAAAAAGGTACTAGCTCTTGCTGCTTCACCTGATTTTTATCTGCTTCAAGTTCTTCCAGATATGGTTCAACTTTATTGTCCTTGATCATTGATGTGAGAAAAATCTGCATTAGTTTTTAGTGTTCTGTTTGCTTTTCTTGGATGATGATTTGCCAGATCAGTAACAGTGCACTAAAATATCTAGTGCAAATCATGGATGAGTATTAAAAGCTACATCTTCTTCATTTCTTGCTGAAAGCTTTTGGTCTTGATATGGATCTATACCAGGTTAATTTTCTTTTTTGATTTTGAGTTGTGTTCTTTCTCTAGAACCTTTCTATCCTGCCAAGAACAGTTTCTTTTGCCATGAGCACTTTCTAGAGCCTCAGTGGTTATCTCATGCACAGGAAAAAATTTTGGTGGTGATCTGAAGTCTTTTTTGGGATAGAGTTGGTCTGATTTCTTTTGCTAAAAAGTTAGAAGAAGCTCTATAGCTCATCTTTTCTCCTGCACCATGAAAAGTACTTTTTCTGAAATGCAACAACATTGTCTACCTACTGCTTGGAATAGTTTTGAACTAACATCACTTTTTGGTCTGAGTCCTGTCTCACTGCTTTTTGTATTGATTCCTGGTTCATCTGTCCAAATTTGCTGAGTGCTTGCATTCTCTTCCTAGCTACAGGATTTTCGGCACCAGCAGCAATACTATTGCATATTATCTGATTGCTCAGTGTGTTCCTCCGAGATAGCCGTAGTCATTTCTTTTTATCAAAATTTGTCGTGGATTTGTGTTTTACTTGATACAATTTTCTTGAGTAAGTATTATTCATCGGCCGAGCCATGAGCATTTTTGCCTTTGCAATTTTTCCATCAAATTGCCAGCGTTTTGCCTTACCAGCTACAGGAATGCCAAGCTTGTTCTTTATTGCCGAATGACAAGCAAGCCATGAGCTCGTCTTTTCTTTTCTACATCTGTTCATTGTTCATCACAGAGTAAGAATTAGTAATGTGTTTTAAGCCTACTGTGTTCATGATCATACACTTGTTTCGTGTTGTGCTTTACATCTGAAAATTGCTGGCACTTCTAAGTATTGAACATTCTTCTATTGCTTAGCATCTATAGTTTTCAGTTTGTTACCAGAAATCTCTTGCTGCCTCTGCATTTTCTTATTGAGCTGTAATCCTATTTCAAATCATCCATGCCGAGCTGATTGCTCAGAGCAAGTTGCCTAGACAGCTATTGCTCTCTTGTTCATCTGCAAATTCAGTTATCATTTTGAATGGATTAGTAAGTTTGTCAGTTCAGTACTTACATACAGAAGCTCAAATTCAGATCTCATGCAGTGATTGATATTGAATGTCATCTTGAAATACAATAGTAAACAATCACACAACCCTACATTGTTGGATCAAGTACTGAATGAGTTTTAAGAAATATTGCTAGTACTGTAGATTCCATACTGTTTAGAGGATGTTCTAAATGTTCAGATTTGTGTCTTGATTAAGTACTTGTAAGAGTTCTATTGTTGATCTTTCTCATTCTATCTTGATTCAAGTAAAGATACATTGAGTAAAGGTGTTTTTGATCTGACCCAGTTCTGTTTTGCCATTTTCTACATTATGTCGGTGTTTCAGTAGCCGACAGAAGTAAGTCGGTATTCCAATGACCGACTGAGCCTGGAAGTTGGCAACTCAAAGTCCGATTGAAGTATTTCGGAGTTTCAAAGTCCGATCAGTACAAGAAAAAGTTCTAAAATATTTTTGAGTACTTTTGGACATTTAGAGGTGTGTTGGGTGATTTGAAAAGGCCATCAGATTCGTGAGAATTTATCGAGGCGCCTATTCACCCTCTCTAGTCGTCATTCCGATCCCACAACGACTTTCTAGTCATGTGGCGCGAATAGCCGGAATCCATGATCCACTTGTTCTCTAGGCCTTCATTCTTTCCCTACACAGAACAAGATCTCAAGTACTCAATGCTGGGGTTAGTAACAAAACGTTTAGGAATCCAGCACTGAACAACTCAAGAGTCAGGCAAAATAGAAGACTGTGCAGGATATGAATCATGATGATAAAAATGAGGTCTACTTTTAAAGTAAGAGCCTGCAAAGTGACAAGGTCTCCCAAAATGACATGAACTAAAACCACTAACACGTAGTCTAACATCATATGAAGCATGATGTAAACCACGATGGGTGTAGTCACTCATGTTACCACGAGGAGCCTCAAAATTAGAATGAAAGCGATAATCATACTCATGCATACCTAACGATGGGTAATGCATGTCCTGAAAGTTCATCGCATGAGCATGATGTTCATCCTTGATACTCCGAAAACAAAACCCAATCTAATGACCTACTCGCTGACAATAAGAGCAATGATAAACTTTCTTGTCAGTAGGTGCATAAGTTTCAGGTGCAAATCTCACAGTTTTTCTAGGTTTCTGCTTGAAGTATATCTTTGGTGGTGGAATGATTTTCTTTGTATGTTAGGTAGGATTCTTGGCTTTTTGAGTGGTGTCTAACTGGGCTCTCTCTTTCTCAAGGGTAGTAGGTGGAGTGAACACAGTTTTACTCGGAGTATTTGGTGCTGTTCTCTCATAACCCAACCCTAGAGATAACCTTGCCCTGTCAGCACACATTTTTGTTTTAGCCAAAAGCAAATCCATTTTACCCTTCCCTTCGGTACACTTATCCTCCATGGAAAGAAGATAATCATTTTCACACTTAAATTTTTTGACTTGCTCTCTAGCGAAGTTGAGTTGGTACTTAAGAGTGATGCAGGTGGAACATGTCGGTTGCACATCCTTAGAACACTCAACACTCTCCAATCTAGCCTTAAGTTCATCAACATGCTTATCCCTCAAATTAATGCTTTCAACAAGTAAAGAACAATTCATACATTCATTGATGATACAAGGACTAGACTCCACCTCCAAAAGCTGTTTCTGAACAACTTCAAGTTTTTCAAGATTTTGAGCATGAATCAGACGCAGTTGAGAAAATTCATTCATAACAAGACAAGACACATATTCAGCATTTTCAGACTTAGACTTCAGCAAGACAAGTTCAGTGGAAAGAGATTCGAGTTTGAATTTTAGTTACTTTTATTCTTTAGCAGCAAGTTTAAGTAATCTATCTTGAGAGATGATAGCATCATGTAATTCATTGTTTTAAACAAGAAGCTGGTCATGGGATAGACTTATCTCAGATGAGTCTAGCTCATCGCTGCTATGTATGTCGTTGGCCATGAAGCAAAGGCCGGTGAAGTCTTTTGTCTTCTTCTCCTTCTTTTCTTCATTCTTGGATGGTCCTCTTCATTCAAGCTTGGCTCCTCACTTGAAGTACTGTCGATGTCACTGAGGGTGGCTACAAAAGCTCTTGCTACTCTTTTAGCCACTTTTCCACGCTTTCCTTTGAAGAAGTGTTTCGTGTCTCTTTTCTGGTGTTTGTGCTCATTTTCATTATTTGCTTTTAGTTTTGGGCAATTAGCTTTGATATGATTCAGGTATCCACACTCAAAACATCCTCGAGAGCCTCCTCTCCTTTGATCCTATCTATCATTACAGAATCGGGTGAACTTTTTGACTATGAGAGCAAGCTCCTCATCGTCTAATGTGTCCACCTGTTTTTAGTGATTGAGACCAAAGAAGACAAGGCAAAACCTCCAGAGAAAGCACAAACTCCAGAACCACCAGAAAGATTACTTCCAGATGAGGTGCCACTGCTAGAACTGGAAACTAGTGCCATGTATTGTGGCAAAGAGTTCCCAATTCCAGAACGAGACTCCTTGGCAATCTTGGTGGACTTAAGCTTACTGAAGAGTTCGTCGTAAGTCAAAGTGTCATAACTTGTCGACTCTTCAATACTTGACCCATATTCTATGATCAAGAGCATAGAGAAGTTTGATAGCTCTATCATGGTCCGAATAAGCTAAAGTCCCATTGGAGCGCATGTTTCTCACAATCGCATCAAATCGAGCAAACATGGCATCTACAGATTCACCAGGGCCTTGCACAAACATTTGATATTCTTGATTATATGTGCTTTGCCGCCTAGCCTAAATCTGAGTAGTGCCCTCATGAAAAGTTTTCAAAGTTGTCCAAATTTCTCGTGCAGCTCGTAGGTGCTGGACCCTATCAAACTCATTGTGACTCAGATTGACGAACAATATGTTTCTTGCCTTGCTATTACAATCGTACTGTTCCTTCTCAGCCTAAGTGGTGTGAGTTTCAGGATCACATATCGGGAATCAATAATGTCTCATATAGCACTTCCTTGGCTTAGTAGATAAGCCTCCATGCGCACCTTCCATAGGCAAAATCTCAACAATCAAACATCAGAATCTTAGAATTCTTGTCCATGTCGCCAAAAGGATCACAAATCAGTTAAGGTCAACTTGTGATCTAACCGGCTCTGATACCAATTGTGGGATCAGAATAGGTGACTAGAGGGTGTGAATAGGCGTCTCGACAAATTCTTGTGAATAAGATGGCCTGTTCAGAAAACCTAACGCATCTCTACAAGATTGCAGAAGCAAAATTGAGATTCATAGTACAAATCCAGAACAAAAATCAACTCAGTTTGAAATTTCCTTCTAGATCGGTGTTTGAAGTGCCGAACTACTCTATCGGAAATTGGTTTACTGATCTACAGACTCTAGATAGGAAAATGAGATGCCGACAAGAAGATATTGACAATTGATATGCCGACAGGGTTCAGACTTAGCAGAAAACAGATTAAAACATAATTGCTTTTAAAATTAAGACAATATTCTTGTGAACAAAGTACTTGGCTAGATCAAAACAACAAAATCAATATCAAATGTTAACCAAAACTTGTATTGCTGATTCTCCAATGAAATATATGCCATGATTTGATGCACCTTCTTCATTCAGAGAAATCAGCACACATCAGAGCAACTGATCAGTGAATCATTAGCTACTACAATCATCGATCAAACTACAAAAATAGGCACACAACAGAACAACTAGGGTAATATCAAATGAACAAGGAAACCAAATAAAGCAATCTAAGCAGAATGAAGCACCAACAACTTGTTGTAGCACAATCTGAAAACACTAGTTCATGGATATTTTGTACTGAACTCAGGACTGGACTACACAAGATTTTTGCTGGTGCTAGCAAGTAGAGACCAACAGATGTGCTAATTGTTGTAGAGATACCTGAGAAGAAAAGTTATCAACAACCAAGACTAAAACTGATGAACTAAAACTTCATTGATGAACTGGAAAAGTACACGAAAGAAGAGCTTTCAGAACAATCTGATGAGTAGCAAATTAGATTAAAAATCAATCAGATCAAGTCATGACTGAATAGATGAGATGCTAATGTTCATCCAGGATGAAGAATAAGAAACAAATCAATATTTTTAGCAACCAAAACCAGAAACAAATTAATGAACTGAAACTGAAATCAAAGTCTGAACAGAACTCAAAGAGAACCAAAACACACACTACTACAAAGCGACACTGTAGCGGCGGGCAAAATCGACCTATAGTGGCGGGCATCCAGTCCGCCACTGCTCTAACGCCACTGCTATCGCTGGTTAGCAGTGGCGGTCAGAGCGCCCGCCACTACTTCCATCGCTACTCTATTCATCTTTAGACACTTGCCGATGGAGGCTAGCAACAGACTGCAGTGTACTGTATCAGATCAACAACACAACTCCAAAGAACTTTGAGCAAAGGCAAAAAAGGAAGGAAGCAAACACAGTACAAAGAAGAGGAAAAATTCTAGTTAGGTAGCCCCCAAAATGTTCAGCCAAAAAGTCTCCTAACCCTTGGGCATGGGTTCTTTTATATAGGCAAGCCCATCAAGGTATTCCCCAAAATGCCATTATGGTTAAAAGTCTAAGTATTTACCTAATTGTCATTATGTATTTTCAGAATTATCAATTCTAAAAAATACACAAATGTATAGTCCTAATTTATTACATCGTTGACCCTATTCTTTTAATATTTGATAAAATTTGAAAATTCCGAAAAATACTAAAATATTACACTTAATCTAAACTACTAAACAGAAAAATAAAATCCTACTTATTGGAATTAAAAACATTTTCTGATGTGACGGTTTTCAGCCAAAACTGACAAAGCCGCCCAGATCTTCGACATGTGTCGTCAATCCGCGAACTCGCCTACCAACAAGTCTCTCCCGCTCTCGATCCCTCGAGCCGCCTTGTCACATGCACTGGCTTCCCTTTCGCTGACTTTATCAACACTTCGTCTCGATCATCAGTTCGTCCATGTCTTGCCTTATCTCCATGCATACACCTGAGATCACCTTCAACTTCAATTATCATCCTCGACCATCTGGCATTAGACTCCCTGTCTAACCCTGATCACCCGCCATCGACTGTTGACAAGCATCTCAACCATGTACACACGAGACAAGCAAAACACACAACTCCATGCAACCCATACCAAGACTCACATAAACAACCAAATTAATAAGACAATCTTGTCAATCACTCATCATCAAGATAAAACCATAGTGATAGCCTCACTTGGTTTCTCATACTTTGAGCTGGCTCCACAATAGCTAGCTCCGCACATAGAGGTGCTTGGAGACAGTCTTCACACGAATGAGATTTGCTACAAAGTAAAACACACTCAAAGTACCTCCCACTATAGCTTCTCTCAAGTGTCTTGTACTTGGCACTGCAAAATAGTGCACTTCGTAGGGACCTCGTAGAAAGGCTTCACAAAGGACTATGAAAATAAACTTCATAGTACACAGAATTGCTAGTGTATTCTTGAGGCTAGACCTCTAGTACAAAACAGAGAAAAGGTACTGCTAGTGCTAATAAAACGAATAGTAACTCAACTCGTTCATGGATTTTCAAGGTTTCATACAAGGTGACAGAAATAATCCAAGAAAAACAAGTTGCTCATGCATCAAAGAGTCATTTCTTCTTGTGTAAGAAAAAACACAAAGAAAATCAACATGAGAAACCAAGTGGAGATGTGACTTGGTTTTGTCTATGTGATTAGTGATTGACAAGTTTGCCTACTTTAGGTTTTGGATATGTGTTTGGTGTATGAGTTCACCGAAGGGTTTGGTGTGTTTATGTGTGGAGATTCGTGTTTGCTTGTCTCATGCTGTGTAGGATTGGGATGTGAGTCAACTGTCACAGTGAGTGATCAGGGTCAAGCGGGAAGCTTGATGCCAAACAATCAAGTAGGCCGGGTGAAATTGAGGATGATCTCAAACGTACACATGGAGTTCAAGGATCATATGTTACATAAACTTGTGAACATATTTCATCTATTCAGTGATTTTATTTTTGATGCATTTTACATGGTTGTTGATATGTTTGTGTTTGTTTGATACATGTACTGTGTTTGTTAAAATGCCAATGAATCAATTAAATGATACATGTCATGATAATTGATGATTTTCTGTCAAATTAGTTAGAAAGATTTGACTGCACTTCTTGTGATCTTTTAATCTGCCTCTGAGCACTAAATTGGTGTCTTTTCAATTAGGACACTGGTTGCTTTTTGGAGGATTGATTATTTGTAGTGCTTGTGATCTCTCAGTCTGTCACATCACATATGATAGGAGAGAGATAGCACTAGCTTTATCTGGGATTACATTATATTAATTTATTTGCTTCTGCTTGTTCCTTTAGAGGTGCGTTGGGTGTTTAGAAAAGGCCATCGATTCGAAAGAATTTGTTTAGCACCTATTCATCCTACTCTAGTCGCCTATTTCAGTCCTACATTTGGTATTAGAGCCGGTTAGATCACCAGTTAACCTTAACCGATTTGTGATATGTAGGCGACTTGGATAGACACAATAAGATTTTGTTGTTCAATTGAAAAGATTTTGCAAACTGGAAGGTGCGCATAGATGCTTATCTTCAAAGCCAAGGAAGTGCAATCTGGGATATTGTTGATTCCCGATATGTGATCCTTGATACTCGTACCACCGAGGCTGAGAAACAACAGTATGATTCTAAATGTAAAGCTAGGAACATATTGTTCACAAGTCTGAGTCGGAATGAGTTTGATAGGTCCAGCACCTTTGTACTGCTAGGGAGATTTGGACTACTCTTGCGGTTTTTCATGAGGGCTCTAATCAGATTAAGGCTAGGCACCGAAGCACAAATGACCAAGAATATTAATTATTTGTGCAAGGGCCCGGTGATTCTATTGATGTCATGTTTGCTAGATTTGATAGCATTGTGAGCAATTTGTGTTCCACGGGAACTTTGGCTTATTCTGATCATGATCATGGGTAAAGTAGTCTATTCACAGGGCTGAATAGTGCCTATAAATAGTGGATGCTAGCTAGGCAATTGTAACACTTTGAGCAGCCATTTTTGAGCTCCTGTGCTAGCCGCCACACTTGGTATTCAGATCTATGAGTTCATTTTTGTGTTCCCTGTTCAAGTAAAGATACTTTGATTCTGTTTTCATTTGTGCTTGAACTTGTATTCTGTGTTGCACTGCATGTTTTTATTCCTCTATACACTTTCTTCTTCCTGGGTGAGTTTGTGTTTTGAATCTCTTCTAGAGAGGTGTGTGAGAGGTCTGTCAGGGTGAAGTGTGATTCTCAGTGTGTGTTCGCTCTGTGTAAACTGGAGGCTAGACCTCTCTGATTACTAGCGAAGCACTATTTTTGGCTTAGATCGAAGCTTGTTTTCTTCCCTTGTCGAAGTCCTCAGCACAGTGTGTTCAGTGTGTGTTCCGACCTTCGATTTATGAAGCCTGGCACTAGTTGCTAGTGCGGAGTGTTTGGTCAAAGTCCTCAGAGGGAAGTCTGCTCTTGCGAAGGGTGATGTGCGAAGTCTGCTCGAAGGCGCCCACTGTGCGGAGCCTGCACTGACTTAGCAGAGTTGTTTTTGGTGTTGTGGGTAGAGAGAAGTCTTCTTGGCTTCAAACTTTTGCTCCTTGCGAAGCCTGGTTTCAGAGCTGTGAAATACCTCCGAACCAGACCTTCGAAGGGTGTGTTCGAAGCATGTTCCGTAGAAGACAGAATTAAAACAAAAGGCTATTTTTAGTCTGAAATTTTAAAAGCTCCCATTCACCTCCCCTCCTCTGGTCGCCGTTTCCGGTCCAACATCGTCGTAGCTTGGGAGGCTTTTCAAGCATCTTGGAAAGCTGAAGGTCGAACAACGGTGAAGGCATGGATCGACGAAGGCCACTATCAAAAGCAGGCACAAACACTGCCTCCAGCAATGCCATCAACAAGCATGCCTCCTCCAAACTCGAAGGTCTACCTCTCCTTAGGACCCTATTATGTAAAAACTTGTATCCCTGTCTTGCTTTGAATGAAAAAGACTTATTTGAAATGCTTTTAGGATTTTCCGTACTTTCTGGATGATGACCTTGAAGTACTAGAGGTTAACGAAGGGCTCTGTCAGCAGTGGGCTACCTTCGAAGCATTAAGGCCTCATAGGCATCCTCAATTTTCCATTCCTCGGGGGAGTCACGAAGAGGTTGCACATGATATTTGTAGCGAAGTGCTAGCTTATATTAAGGAAGAGAAGGAGGAAGTTGTAAATTTAACATCCTCATCTTTGGAGGACATTGACTGGTCCGAAGAAGAGTGGTCTAACGAATACCCAGCGGAGACTAGCTCCGAAAGACTTCGGACCTGGGCCAAACTTCAAAAAGAGCAGAAGGACTTTAGGGCTTCACAATGAGGGAAACGAATTAAAAGAAAAGTTCTGAAGACTCCAGGCTCAGGAACGAGTCGCCCTTGAAGTCGGGCGAACACCGAAGCTAGTCTTAGGGATCGAAGGGGCCTTCACTTCCTTTTTGGATTAGACACTGATTTTTCATGATGTATTATAATTGATTGAGTAATATAAATTGAAATGCGTTGAAATTGTGCCTTTACATCCTAGTCCCTCTTTGTGGGTGGGTGCCTTCGATTACCAAACGAAGTCGGTCACGCACAATGCCTGGCATGCTTATCCATGCTTAATGCACAATTTTTATGAGTTTTTTGACCTTACATGATCGAAGCCCCTATTGTACTGAACAGATAATTCGAACCAATGGTTCGAAATCCGAATAGATGGTCGTTATGGACCTCGTAGGACTCTTCGAACCTAATGGCTCAAAATCCATATATGGTAGCTTAGTACTCTTTTTCGGATGTATTGGAATCCGGTAATTTTGGTCGCCTTCGACTCTTTTATGGATGCTTTCAAGCCAATGGCTTGGAATCTGTTTTTTATGGTCACATTCGTCCCTTTTCCAGATGCTTTCAAGCCAATGGCTCGGAATCCATTTTTTATGGTCGCCTTCGACTTATTTCCGGATGCTTTCAAGCCAATGGCTCGGAATCCATTTTTTATGGTCTCCTTCGACTCTTTTCCAGATGCTTTCAAGCCAATGGCTTGGAATACATTTTTATGGTGCTTTCCCACTGTGACGGATGCTTCGAGCCGGTGGCTCAAAGTCCATTGATTAGGTTTGTAAGAATGATTCTTATCTCCGCAATTAGCTCCGTTCCCCTAGTGTGTCCACCAGGTGTAGGAATCATTTTGAGAGGTATGCATAATTCGAACCATAAGCTTCATTTATTTTGAAAGGTATTTACAACCCATTACAAGGAGCCCCTAAGCGAAATAACGTTTAAGGTGATACGCATGCCATGCATGTTTTAATTCTTCCCCTTCTAAATTAGCTAATTTAAAAGATCCAGGGCGTTCTAAATGCAAGATGATGTATGGTCCTTCCCATTTATTTCCCAATTTTCCTGGAGCAATTATGCTTCATAGTACCAAAGGACCTGGCTTAAGTTCATTAAGCTTTACCTTTGGGTTGCACCATGTCTTCGTCTGGTGTTGGTACTTCGTCAGATTGGCAACAGCTTGAAGCCTTATTTCTTTAGTCAAGTTAAGCGAAGTCTGCCTTTCATTGTCAACTCCTGGTTCTGAGGTGCGGAGGGAACCTCCTTTTAGCTCATTTGGCGCCATGGCTTCATCTCCGAACAATAATCGGAAAGGGGTGAAACCTGTAGACCTGGCTTGGGTGGTCCGGATGGACCATAAAATCTTCGGGAGTTCTTTAGTCCACAGTCCTTTTGCCAATCCTACTATCCTCTGATTTAAGCCGGACAAAATATTACTGTTGGCTCGCTCGATGACTCTGTTGGTTTGGGGATAACAGACAGCTGCAAAGCACATTTGGATACCAAGGCCTTCACAGAATTCTCTAAAAGGCTCGACATCAAACTAGGTGCCATTGTCAATTGTAAGCTGCCTAGGTACTTCGAATATGCAAATAATATTTTGCCAAAAATTTTTTTATACATTTTTAGAAGTGATAGCGGTGAGGGGCTCGGCTTTGACCCATTTAGAAAAATATTCAATTGCTACCACTACAAATTTCAAACCGCCTTTTCCATCGAGAAGGGGCCAATGAGATCCATTCCCCATCGGGCCATTGGCCATACCAGAGTGATAACCTAAAGAGGTGTTAGGCGATGATGGATCCGTTTTCCCATCCACTAACATCCCTGACAAGTGCGGACTAATGACTCAGCGTCAGCTACTATAGTAGGCCAATAAAGCCCCTGGCGAAGTGTTTTGCCTACTAGAGCTCGAGGGGCTAGATGACTACCACATAAGCCTTCGTGAGTAGGGGAGAGCAGACTTCGGCCTTGTATAATATACTGTTGAAAATATGGTAATTTTGCACCCTCAATTGTAGCCTTAACAACTGTGGGTCATCGGGCAAATTAACTTCGTCTTGTAACAAGTTCATTATTGGACCCCGCCAATCACCGCTCGATATGCTAAGTACCTCAGAAGGAGGGAGTTGTGGCACCGAAGGGGATGTAAGTTCTTCATAAAAATCCCATTTCGGGATAGTTAGGGCTCTGACTGCAGCTTTGGCCAAGACATCTGCTTGCTAGTTGTTAGCTCATGGAATGCTCCAGATAGAAATCCCTTTAAATGCTGCTTCAGTCTTGCGAATTTCTTCCAAATATTTGGCAGGATGTGGATGTCGAGCCTGAAAACTTTATCAATATGCCCTGCAACAACATGAGAGTCTGTTTTTATGACAACCCTCGTGGCACCAAGCGTGCGCGCTTTGCGAAGGCCAAGCAGGATCCCTTCGTACTCCGCAATATTGTTGGTGGACTTAAAGTTGAGCCTAGTGGAGTACATCGCTTTTTGCCTTGAAGGCGAGATTATGACTTCTCCAGCGCCTGCTCCGGATGCCTAGAAAGCCCCGTTAGAGTACACGGTCCACACACCTTCATTTGATTCTTCTGGAGCCATACTGCGTATGGGGTCCACTCTGCTACGAAGTCAGCCACCACTTGTGATTTAATGGTTGTTCTTGCTGTGAAAGAAATGCCAATGGGGGCTAGCTTGATAGCCTATTTCCCAATTCTCCCCATGGAATCTTTGCTTCGGAGCATATCTCCAAGGGGGTATGAGGTTGGAACAATTACATTGTGTGCCAAAAAATAATGTCACAGCTTCCGCGAGGCCATTACAAAGATGTAAGTGAATTTCTCAAGCTCGGAGTATCGTGTTATGGCTCCGAACAAAGCTTTCGATATGAAGTATATTGGATTCTGCACCAACTTTCCGTTGAAGTCCACTTCTCAAACAAGTATTGCACTAACAGCGGAGCCTGTTGCTGCAAGATAAAGAAGGAGAGTTTCGCCTCCTAGGGGCATAGAAAGTGTTGCAAGATTGCCGAGGTAGTCCTTAATTTCATCAAAGCTCTTCTGACACTCCAATGTCTAGGCAAAACTTTTGTACCCCTTCAAAGCTTTGAATATCGGGAGGCTCCACTCTGTGGACCTTGCCAAAAATCGGTTAAGGGCTGCGAGGCGTCCGGCAAGCTTCTGGACTTTCTTCAAGTTTTCTAGCGGAGCCATCCTTTGCAGCGCACTTATCTCTATTGGGCTAGCTTCGATTCCTCTACTCGAAACTAAATATCCTAATAATTTTCCTACTTGAGCCCCGGAGATACATTTCTCGAGGTTGAGGCGAACTCCACATGCTCGGAGGCTCTCAAAAGTTTCTACCTAGACTATGTTGGTGCTTCAAAGCACTCTTTATTACAATGTCATCCATATAGGCTTCAACATTATGGCCTATCTGGTGACCTAGGACCTTAGCAATTAGTCTTGAAAAAGTTGCCCTGACATTCCTTAAGCCAAAGGGCATTCTGACGTAACAAAAGACTTCCGAAGGAGTTATGAAGCTTGTCTTGGCTTCGTCTTTGTGTTTTAACTATATTTGATGGTATCTGGAGTACGCGTCGAGGAAACTCAAGAGTTCAGATCCAGCTGTAGAATAAACGAGTTGATCAATGCGGGGCATGGTGTAGGGGTCACATGGGCATGCTTTATTCAGAGACGTGAAGTCGATACACATGCGCCACTTGTCAGAGGCCTTTTTCTTGACGAAGATAGGGTTGGCTAACTACTCCGTGTGGGCAACTTCCCTGATGATCCTAGCTTTTAGTAACTTTTCTACCTCCGTCTTGGCGAGATCTGCTCTTTCTGTTGACAACTTGCGAAGCCCCTAGCGAATAGGTCGAACCCGTGGGTTAACAAGCAGATTGTGCTCGATAATGCTCCGATTGACTTCGGGGATATCTTCGTTTGACCAGGCAAAGACATCTAGATTATCTCGAACCACTTCTTCTAGCAAAGTGGCAATTTCCGAGGACAACTCCTTGCCGAATTGGATGGGATAGTCCTTGCCCTTCTTGACGATGATCTTCGTTACAACTTCGCCTTATGGGCTCGGTGAGAAACCATGTTGAAGAACATGGGTTTGATACTCCAGATGTGATGAGTGATTGTCAACGGAAGTCAAAGAAAGAGACATGAAGACCTGCCGTGTCTGAGGCGTGTGTGACTCAGGTACACGGGCAGCGAGCGACAGCCGGGCAGAGGAGCCGTGAAGACGGGCTGGCCCAATCCGGGTACATGGGCTAGGAGCAGCAGATGATCCACTGGTCTGTTGACTAGGTTTGACTCAAGTACACGGGCGGTAAGCGATTGCCGGTCTGAGGAAGCTGCGGGATCGGATCGGTCCAATCCGGGTACCCAGTGCGAAGACGGTGGACGCTTTGTCAGTTTCAGCGCAAAACTGATAACCTATGATTATTTTGTTTTTAGGATATTAATATTTAGTTTTTAAGTCCAGTATATTTTTATTTGTGTCAGTTGATTTTTCCAAGGGTATTGTAGGAATTTTCGGAATTTATTTTAGAGTCAGTGTAATTTACCCTAGGGGTAAATTAGTAATTTTCATGTATTAGGAGTCGCCTATAAATAGGCCCCTACCCTCCTAGGGATAGGTTGACTGTTATTTTTTATTATCTCCTGAGATCAATCTACAGTCTATCAAGTTTTTTTCGTTGCCACAGTTCTTTTTTTCTTGGTCGCCGCCGGCAAAAGTTTTCCCGACGGCGAAAGATTTCCCTGAATTCGACGCAACGGCGCGTGACGGGCGGCGCGTAGAAGCAGCAGGGCGTGCCACTGGCTGACGCAGGTGCGGGCCCCACGGTGGCTTCGTTTTCCACGGCAGGCAGCCAACGGCTCTTTTCCCATGGTGGTGGCAGCACTGGTTTTCTACGTGGCGCGCAGAGTAACGGCAGGGTTTACGGTGAATAGCGGGGCCCCCGGCACAATTGTTGAAAATTTCCGGTGAAGCTTTCTAGGCGGGTCCCACGTCCAAGCTTTTGGTGGTCTTATTCACTGCAGCGGCAACGTCTCGTCATGGTGCGCAGGCTAGTCGGCTGCTTAGGCGCCAGCTAGTGGTTGTCCGCACTGTAGGCTTTTTTGCCGTGCGTTAGGCGGCAGAAGGCCACGGCGGAATTTTTTCGGTGGCACATGGCGCATGCAGGCGTATTCGGCCGGCGACGACGAGGATTTTCACGGCTAGCTGTTTCGTAGATCGGCATGCAGGTAAGTTACTCATAATCTCCTATTTTCGGCTAGCTAATTAAATCATTAGTTATCTGGTTTTTGATTAGCATGAGAATAATAAATTTTGTAATTAATTTTTAATCTATTAACTCTTTATTAGTTATCTCGTATTATTTATTTAAGTGTCTTTTATCTGCTTATATAAAAAGAAAAATTTATTAGTCATAGTAATATTTTTATTCTAGTTTTACGTGCAATATTTTCGATTTATTTCTTAATTAATTTTTAATGATACATGTTTTATTCATTTGATTAGTATTTTATTTCTACACTGAAATATAAATATTTTGTTATTTATCTAAGTGTTTTTATTTACTACAGTATTTTTATTTAGTTTATCTATAATATCATTTTAATTAAGACACCGGTCATTTTTAGGCTAGACAACTTTAATTCCTGTAATTTGCTTTGCTAATATTATTTGTCTGGTTAAATTCGTTTGGGTGTTGGGATTAGGATATAGTTTAGCAAGAAATTTTTAGGCGCCCATGCACCCCCCCTCCGGTCGCTACTTTCGGTCCTACAAGTGGTATCAGAGCAAGGTTAGGGTTTTCTCATATCTTAACCAATTCTAAACCTAGGTAGTGACCATGACATCTTCTGGAAAAATCCCGTCCCTAGAAGCTTTTGGCTACACTTATTGGAAGACTCGCATGCGAGCCTATCTTATGAGCCAGAGCTCGGACATATGGGAGATTTGTGTTCACCCTACTTTCACCATAGTGCCTATTGCTGAGGGTACCGCTGCAGATTTAATTGCCCAGCATCAAAACAATAGTAAAGTGGTGAACATTTTATTTTTTGGTCTAGGTCCTAGTGAGTTTGAGCGTGTTAGCCATCTAACCACTGCACGAGAGATCTGGGCTACCCTCCAGGCACACCATGAGGGGACAGCTCAGGTCAAGGCTAGGCTCTACCAGACCTACCGGCGTGAGTATGAAAATTTCTCACAGAAGCCGGGTGAGACTGTTGAGGCTTTGTTTGGTCGTTTTCAATCGATCTTTAACAAGCTTCGCGTCAACAAGGCCGAGCGTGATCAGCTAGTCTCAGATCATGAACAGGCGCTTAAGGTTCTCCATACCTTGGACCCTAAGATCTAGGACATCAAGGTTTCTTCTATTGTTGAGAGCGCGTCTTATGATACCTTGACTGTCGCAGAGCTTTTTAGTAAGCTCAAGGCCTCAGAGGTCGATATCCAGTTGAGATCAAATATCACTAGTTCTGGCTCAATGACTCTGGCGCTTGTGACACCCTCTGCTGATCCTACTGCCTTGAGTTGTACTGCTTTTTCCTTGATGTCTATCTCCGAGGAACAACTTGATTCACTAGGATAGATGAGCTGTGCTTGTTTAACAACCGGGTGCGATGTGTCTATGATAAGCGAATGTTTAAAAGACACGACACAAAATCCGGATGCTTTGAGTGTGGTGATACAGGTCATTTCATTGTCGATTGCCCCAAGCGGAAGAATTACAAGAAGGGAACTAGTGGCAACTCCTACGACTCCAACAAGTATGACAACTCCACAAAGGGCAAGCCCAAGACGAGATTCTTTTGAAAGGATTTGAAGGACTACAGGCGTGAGAACAAGAAGCGAGACAAGGCTTTCTTCGCCGAGATGGAGAAAAGCTACTCCAAGAGATCCTCGTCTTCCTTCTCATCTTCGAGTTCAAGTGATGAAGAGATCGTGATCAGGAAGGGGAAGGACAGGGACGATCCGGTGGGCCTCTGTTTCATGGCCTTCGGGGACAAGCCGAAGAGTCGCTCGCATCACAGCCGAAGATCCTGTAAGAGTTTGTGCTCAATGGCTCTTGGGGATAAGGAAGAAAAGGGCTCCTCCGACAACTCTGATGATGACGATGATGAAAAGGTATCTTCCTATGAACAAGAAGTCGTAAATTTGCTAGAAGAGAACCATCAGGAGTTGAAGTATCGGGAGAAACTGCTTAGAGGGGCTAAGAAGAGGATAGATGAGCTTGAGAGTGAGCTTGCCATGGAAAATGGCAAGATTGAGAGTCTGTCTTCTTCCCCTTGCTTGGGTGATAGTGGTGAGTGCCCTAACTGTGAGGTGTTGTTGTGTGACCTGACGACTCTCAAGTCCAGGTACACAAAGAGAGTAGATGAGAGAGACGCTATGGCCACTGAGCTTGAAAGCGCTCAGCAAGAGCTAAAAGATGCTCATGCCACTGTCGTCGTGCCTTGTGTAGACTGCCCATCCTATTTAGCTAGTATAGCTGAGCTGAGAGCCAAGAGTGATGAGCAGTTGAGCGAGTTAGCTGGAGTGAGAGCTGAGTTGGAGCAGACTAAGCTAGAGCTTGAGACCTTGAAAGTTCCACCCATTGTTTGTGAGAACTGTTTGTCAATGAGAATGGAATTGATCAAGCTAAAAGCTGAGAAGTCTATCGATGTTGATAGAGAGTGTGAGATCTTCTTGTCTCAGGTAGAGGTGTTAGCTTCTTTGAGAGAGGAGCTAGCTGATGTTCAGAATGAGAACTTTTACCTCCGTCAGATCCTGAGTTGGATTAGTGCTAGAGAGCCACAGCTCGGCATGATGATCCAGCAGTTCAAGAGACAGGATGGGTTCGGGGTAGGTTACACCTATACCAAGGCTGATTTTGAGAGTGCCATTAGCCGAGCAGTGGAGTGGAGTAAGATGACTCCCGAATAGAGATATCCCAAGACTCACTCCAATGAGTCCTTTAAGGATAGTCAGCCCAAGGATGGAGTGTTCCAAGAACAACCTAAAGCTCCACCTAAGAAGCAAATCTGGGTCCCAAAGCCTAAAACTCTCCACACTTCTCTTGATTCTTTACTTGGACCCTCTCAAACCAAAGAGGCTACACCCAACACCACCAAGCCTAAGAATCCCAAGGCTCAACCACATCCCAAGAAGCCTACCTATCACTGTGAGTTTTGTCAGAGGGACGGACATCTTGAGGAGTTTTGCTTCAGGAGGAAGCGGGTTGAGTGAGCAGAGAGAGCTCGAGGTGGGCAGGAGTAGTTCTACCAGCAAGGTGGTAGACAGAGAGTTCCTCGACGTAGAGAGAGGCTAGAGGCCAGGCCACGTCGTGTAGGTGGTGGTAGAGGAGACGATTTTCATTACCGTGCTCCGGAGGGTGGTTTTCATTACGGCAGAGTTCCAGATCGTTATGGATACGGTTTTGGAGCTCGTGACCATGATTTTAGGTAGAACAGAGGACCGCGCCTTGAGCTGTGTTGTGGTCCAGACTCATATGATTCCTTTTGCTTTCCTACTTACGAGCAGATGGCTCGACACTGGTTTAGTACTTTTGCTAGACCTGATGTTCGACTATTTGCTCCCACTCATGACCATTGATCTTGCAGGATCGAGGACTGGAGGACGTATGGATCATGGATTCAGGATGTTCTCGCCATATGACGTGACACCGTAGATGGTTATCCAGCCTCACTCCCCCGAGCTCCAAGGAATACATCACTTTCGGGAACAATGGTCAAGGGAAGGTACAAGGTATTAGGTCGATTCATATTTCTGATTATTTCTCTTTGAAGAATGTTGCTTTAGTTGGAAATCTGAACTTTAATCTAATTTCTGTTTCGCGACTTCTTGAGGATGGTTTAGAAGTGCGCTTTAAGAAGGGCATGTCTTCTGTTGTTGATTCTAGAGGATCTTTAGTTTGCCGGATCTTACCTTTCGGTAAGGTTTTTCGTATTGATTTCTCTAGTTCTTCTGGCCCTTCTCGCTGTCTGATGGCCGGATCCTCCTCTGAGCTATGGAAGTGGCATAGAAGGTTAGGTCATTTGAGCTTTGATCTGCTTGTCAGATTGAGTTCTATGGATCTTATCCGAGGATTGCCTAAGCTTAAGATGGAGAAGGATCTAGTGTGTCATCCATGTCGTCATGGGAAAATGGTTGTCGCTTCTCACGCACCCGTGACTCAGGTAATGACTTCGTACCCAGGAGAGCTGTTGCACATGGATACAGTAGGTCTAGCTCGAGTACGCTCAGTCGGTGGGAAGTGGTAGGCCCTTGTGATAGTTGACGATTTTTCTCGATTTTTGTGGGTTTACTTTATAGAGTCTAAGGATGAGACTTTTCAATATGTTCATGACCTGATTTTGAAGCTTAAGAATGAGAACAATGGTCTGATGCGAGCAATTCGTTTGGACAACATCTCTAAGTTTAAGAACTCTTAGTTCGTCAGCTTTTGTAGTGATCAAGGTCTTGATCATCAGTTCTCTTCTCCTTACACTCCCCAACAGAACGGTGTTGTGGAACGAAAGAACCGCATGCTTGTCGAGATGGCCAGGACGATGCTTGATGAGCATAGGACTCCTATGCATTTTTGGGCTGAAGCAATAAACACAACTTGCTATCTTGCCAACCACATTTTTCTTAGAGCTTACTTAGGTAAGACGTCATATGAGTTGCGTTTTGGCAGACAGCCCAAGGTGAGTCACTTGCGAGCTTTTGGATGCAAGTGCTTTGTGCTCAAGAAGGGAGGGCATTTGGACAAGTTTGAGTCTCGTTGCAGGAATGGAGTCTTTCTTGGTTATGCTTTGCATTCACGAGGCTTTCGTGTTTGGAACCTAGACTCTCAGATGCTTGTCGAGACTTGTGAGGTTTCTTTTGATGAGTCTTTGCCCTCGCCGACTCCTTCTTTTGAGCTTTCTGGAGATGATGAGCTTGGAGATTCCATTTTCGAGGAAGATGATGACACTCCTGCTGATGATGAGGGTGGGCCCTCTGCACAGCCTGCAGACCTCACACCTTCTGAGACTTCGACTGAGGATGAGGACGAACCTCTAAGTACTCCTTCTACTTCGATCGAGCCTCCTCAGCCGAGTCTAGAGGTGCCAGGTGCTGACTCCGGTGAGATGACTTCTCAGCCGAGTCTAGAGGAGCCAGTTGCTGACTCTGGTGAGGTGACTTCAGATCACCTAGGATCCCGAGCAGTTCAGCGTGATCACCCTTCAGAGCTTATCATCGGTGATCTTACTGAGAGATCCTTACGGTCTTCAGTTGGTTCTCTTGCTATGTTTGCCGAGTCTGCTTTTGTTGCTACTTTTGAGCCTAGAGACATTTCTCATGCTCTTTCTGATTCAAATTGGATAAACTCCATGCAAGAAGAGCTTGAAAATTTTGTTCGCAATCGGGTTTGGACACTAGTTGAGCTGCCACCCGGATGCAACACCATAGGCACCAAGTGGGTGTTTAAGAACAAACAAGGAGAAGATGGTGTTGTGGTGCACAACAAAGCTCGATTAGTGGCATAGGGTTTCTGCCAAAAAAAGGTATTGATTTTGAAGAGACCTTCGCCCCTGTTGCCCGTCTTGAGTCCATTCATATTCTTTTGGCTTTTGCTGCTTCTAAAGGTTTTAAGCTTTATCAAATGGATGTCAAGAGTGCTTTTCTAAACGGGTATATAAAGGAGGAGGTCTATGTTAAGCAACCCCCCGGTTTTGAGAACCCTAAATTTCCACGACATGTTTACAAGCTGCAGAAGGCTTTATACGGTCTGAAGCAAGCCCCCAGGGCTTGGTATGATCGCCCGTAGCAGTTCTTGTTGCAGAAGGGTTTTGTGATGTGTTCTATAGACAAGACTCTTTTCTTGCTTAGAGATGGCGCAAACTTATTGGTTGCTCAGATTTATGTGGACGATATTATTTTTGGTGGTTCTACTAATGAGCTTGTGTCCAAGTTTTCTGAGCAGATGCATAGCGAGTTTGAGATGAGTCTCATGGGAGAACTCAAGTACTTTTTAGGTCTCCAGATCAAGCAGACCAAGGACGGCATTTTCATCCACCAGGGTAAGTACACACGGGATATGCTAAAGAAATTTGATTTTGGTGGAGAGCTGAAGCCACAGATGACCCCAATGGGTACATCTGGAGGGCTGGACAAGGACGAGAACGACGTCAAGGTAAACGAGAGAGAGAGTATTGAGGGATGATCCGATCGCTGCTATACTTGACTGCAACGAGACCGGATATTTAGTTTGCCATGGGTGTGTGCGTGCGTTTTCAGTCTTCGCCACGCGCATCTCACCGGCATGCTGTAAAGCGTATTTTCATATATCTTACTTATGCTCCTGATTTAGGTCTTTATTATTCTGCTTCATCGTCTCTTGATTTAGCTGGTTTTTCGGACGCTGATTTCGGTGGGTGCCGGCTGGATCACAAGTCGACTTCCGGTACTTGCCAGCTTCTTGGTTCTTCACTTGTTTCATGGTCTTCTCGAAAACAATCTGGAGTTGCGCTTTCTACTACTGAGGTTGAGTATGTAGCTGCTGCTAGCTACTGTTCTCAGTTGGTTTGGATGATTTCTACATTGCGGGATTTCGGGTTGTTCTTCCCTGCTAGAGTTCCTTTGTTTTGTGATAGCTCCAATGCAATTAGTGTAGGGAAAAACCCATGTCTTCATTCTAAAACCAAACATATTGATGTGCGCTTTCACTTTCTGAGGGATCAATATGAGAAAGGGGTCATTGATCTTATTCATGTTGATACCCATCAGCAATTGGCTGATATTTTTACCAAACCCCTAGATCAGTCTACTTTTGAGCGTTTGCGAGGGGATTTGGGAGTTGTGTATCCTTTTTAGGATACTTTGAGTCAATTTTTCTTTCTTCTTTATTTTTTATTTTATTGAGTCTTTTTGTGTGTGTTCATATCATGCATAATCATCATTCACATTTTAAGTTTGCTTCTGTTATATGATTAATCTGTTTTACTTTCTCTAGCTAGTATATGCTTTTTATTACTTGTCGATGATCATGTTCTATTTCAGTTCACATGATATATCTGATATTTGTCATATGCATGGCTTTTATGCTTTAAAATTGAAAAATGATCACCATTGCTTCTGCTAACTAGCATGTGTAGGCTAAATGCTTTCGCTATTTTTGCATGTCTAGTAGCTAGATCCTTACTTAGATGCAGATATGTAACTTGGACATCGATATGCTTTAAACATGAAAAATGTGTTATAAAAATGATAAAAAAATCAGAAAAATGAAAAATTTATGCATTTTTTATGATTATTTGAAAAGATCCAAGTGCGTTTGCTTCGTCGCATTGCATTGTTCTGGACTGCTTACCATAGCACTTTGGTATGAACTAGGACGGTGTAATGTATGCCAAGACCAATGTCTTAAGCTTCTGATGGTCCAGTTCTGGCCTAGGCTTGACTTGGTCGGTTAGCATAAGGTTTGACATGCAAATAACCCCTGGCAGAAATGAAAAAATAAAAAGGAAAAAGAAAAAGTCTGAAAAAATTAAAAAGATGACAAGTTTGCTGAAGCACTTTGCTATGGACAATGCTTATCTTGGTAGATATCAGTTAGCTTTTGCATCTCATGCTTTACTTTGCTTGTCAACTAGAAAATATGGTGATGCTTTTGTTTCCAAAAATTGAAAAATTTGTGCTAATGACTCTCTTTAGATATCATCTGTTGCACTGATCATGTCATGTATCTTAGACAGTATATCTTTTGCTATACATGTTAGATATTTGTAATTGCAGTTAATCATATCTCAGAAGAATTTTTTTATATACTCCACCTGCACCCCATCTGCATTCATGGCATATTTTGAGGGGGAGCTGCATTTCAGGGGGATTTTGTGTCTTTGTCTCTTTAGAGTGCATTTAGTCTCACTTGATGAGTCCAATTGTCAACAAGGGGGAGAAATTTTGGAGTTTAGGGGACATTTTTGGCTTTCTCTGGGATTTATTTCAGGGGGAGTATCTCAGTCTTTTGCCTTTACTCTATTATCCTTGTTGGTAGTTCTGAGATTGCACGTGTTTTTGAGTCTTTATTTTTGTTTAACTATAATGTCCGTTTTCTTGCTTTTGTTTGGCTTTTGGTCATTAGGGTTAAACTTTTATTTTCCTTTTTCTATTTTCTTTTGTTTTTGTTTTTCTGTTTCCACATGTTTTTGTAGGTTCTAAAGAAGTGCTGAAGAGGGTGTTGACAATGCACTCATCAAGGGGGAGATTGAGAAACCATGTTGAAGAACATCAGTTCGATACTCTAGATGTGATGAGTGATTGTCAACGAAAGTCAAAGAAAGAGACATGAAGACCTACCGTGTCTAAGGCGCGTGTGACTCAGGTACATGGGCAGCGAGCGACAGCCGGGCAGAGGAGCCACGGAGTCGGGCTGGCCCAATCCGGGTACATGGGCTAGGAGCGGCAGATGATCCACTGGTCTGTTGACTAGGTTTGACTCAGGTACACGAGCGACGAGTGATTGCCGGGCTGAGGAAGCTGCGGGATCGGGTTGGTCTAATCCGGGTACCCGGTGCGAAGACGGTGGATGCTTTGTCAGTTTCGGCGCAAAACTGACAACCTATGATTATTTTGTTTTTTGCCACTGGCTTCGTTTTCCACGACAGGCATCCAGCTGCTCTTTTCCCACGGTGGTGGCAGCACTGGTTTTCTACGTGGCGCGCAGAGCAACGACAGGGTTTATGGCGAACAGCGGGGCCCCCGGCGCAATTGTTGAAAATTTCCGGTGAAGCTTTCCAGGCGGGTCCCATGTCCAAGGTTTTGGCGCTCTTATTCGCTGCAGTGGCAACGTCTTGTCATGGTGCGCAGGCTAGTCGGCTGCTTAGGCGCCAGCTAGTGGCTGTCCGCACTACATGCTTTTTTGCCATGCGTTAGGCGGCAGAAGGCCACGACGGATTTTTTTTCGGTGGCACACAGCGCATGCAGGCGTATTCGGCCGGCGACAATGAGGATTTTCACTGCCAGCTGTTTCGCAGATTGGCATGCAGGTAAGTTACTCGTAATCTCCTTGTTGCCCTAAGCCTGCTGATATTTAGGAGGCAATTTCGAAGTAGAAGGGGCAATATTTAGAACCTCGAAGCGGGGATTTTTTCATCCTCTTCGTCCATCGTGTTGATGATTTTCGAAGAGAGACACTTGCGGTGGACTTGAGGCCTTCGATTCAGCTTTGACTTCTTGGAGGAAGGTCGATGAAGATGAAGCAGTCCTCCGAAGCCATCCTTCTTATGACTTAGCATATTGCTCGAAGTAGGCCATTAATTGTGCCACCGAGGAAATATGTTTCTGATGAAGCTTGTCGAGGAGGCCCGAGTTCGTAACACCTTCGTGCGCTGCATCAACGATGGATGATGTAGACAATCCCTTTATCTTAGACTTCGTATGATCGAAGTGCTTGAAGAATTGTCGTGAAGTTTCTCTGGGCTGCTATTTCACTTGAAAAAGACTTCCTGTAGACATTGGGTTCACAAAAGTCCTTTGAAAGTTGCTCATGAACCTTCTCTTCAGCTGCTCCCAAGATTTAATTGATCCTGGTTTTAGGGACCAAAACCAACGGAGAGCCACCCCTTCGAGCGCAAGGGGGAAACACTTGGCATTGTGTCTCGAACCCCTCCGCTAGCTTCAATTGCAAGAGCATAGGAGCGGGAGAATTCTCTGGGGTCAGCCTCTGCAGAGTACTTACACAGCTTCGAGGCTCGAAACTTGGGGTCGAAGCACACCTTTTGTAGGTCTCGGTACAATGGAGATTCATCGTCGAAGGAGGCATTCTCAGCGCCTCTCTAGACCTCAGAAGCTTCGGGATAGTAGATAGGGTCATCGTCTTGAGGCGTCTCCGGGATGACGGGGCTTGCTCGAGGGTGAATCCTATCAGTAACTTCTTGACTCCACCTTTCTGCCTTGGCCTGAAGCCGAGTCATCTAGGCCGCCACATCATCTAGATGACTTTCATTTCCTCCGGAGGGGCCCTTCGGGTCTCGAGAACTGATGAAATCAGTCCGAAGCACACACGGAGCCACATGAGAGGCTCCGAATGCTCAAGGGTTAGTGGTCACTTCGGGAGTTTGAGGTGGCGGGACCATGAAGGGTCCTACAACCTCGGGGGTGTTCGAAGATCCTAATCCGGAGGTCCGAGAAGACCTTCGGAGGGGACTAGTGCCTAGGCTCCGTTTAGGAGGCATGGCTTCAGGAAAGGATTGGTAGAGAACGGTGTTTTTGTACTAGGTTCCCCACGGACGGCGCCAATTGTTGGCACAAAAGATTATGCTAACAGGTTTTAGTAAACTCGAAGATTTGACAAACGAAGTGTTGGTTATGCGAACTGTTCTAAGCCTCCGAATTGAATAATAGCTCAAGACAGTTCGAAGTGTGTATTGAATACCTGAATAATAGATACCCCTTATAGAAAAAGAGGGATATTGTTGATAGCAAAAATAGCATTAATGGTCAAGATTGTCAATATATCAATTTTGGTAATTTGGGCCGAAAATACACAAGTCATGCATCAGGCCGAAGGCCCATCGAACATTGGGCTTCGAAAGCCTTCTACCAACCTGCTACCTTGGGCCCGAAGGCCTTCGGAGGCCTGTCTCACCGAAGCTTTGGCCCGAGGAGCAGGCTTCGGCAGGCCTTGCCGAAGGCCCACTTCGGGTTGTTTTCAAGATAGAGTTTCAGTCTGATTCTGGCTATTTTTATCCCTAAACTTGATTATGCTGAATCCTACCAGATTAGCCTTAGAGACAAGAAGACGAGCCCCTATAAATATAGGGGTGAGGCCGGTTCATTAAGCCCCCCTCCCAAACACAAATCAACTTCAAACCCTAGTTTGAACCGTACCTTTTATTTTCCTTTACTTTCTGCGCAACCTTCATGGGTTTGCCTGGAAGCCCTCCGCCGACCATGTCGAAATCATGGTAAGCCTTGTTACTTTGCATGTGAAGTATCTATTAATATACGTAACAGATTGCTATCGCCTTGTTACTTCGCCTGTGAAGTATCTGTTAATCTACGAAACAGATTGCTACCTTCATTTCTCTGCTGCAACACTTAGTAAATTCAGTCTCTAGGCCAAATTGGCACTTCATCTCTGTTCTGTTGCAGGTTTCCACACTCAGAGCACCTTCGCCGGAGTTGTCCGAAGCCAGGAAATTGGTTTCAGAGGCTGCTAGAACACCCTTCGGCGGAACCCCTTCTTCGACTACTCGTGCCGGACCCATCACACTGTTGTCGGTCTGGTTGAGTTCCCACGCTAGAACACTCCACAGCAGGCTTCGTCGCACCAGGCTTCATCACGCCTACACTTTGTGCTGAACGAAGTCACGCCAACGCATTACGTTGGAGTATTTTTGTCATGTCAATGACTTCGCACCGAACCCTGCTGTTTGGAGGTGATTTCACGTTGAGATCTGTTCGGAGCCTTCCTTCGGCCAGATCGATCCGAACGCCGAAGGCTACCTTCAGCGAAACCCTTCGCACCAGACGTCGAAAGCCTCCCTTCGGTGAACCCTTCGCACGATACACTTCGAACTGGTCAAGCTCTATTCAGCTGGCTAGTTTATTTTATTTAATATATTTCTTTTCATCTAATTGGATTATTTCTGTGTGATCTGATTACCTGGCGACTCCACCCCCTTGCCACTGTTAAGGGTAGTCGGAACGCGACGTCAGTGTTGTGTTACGCTTAGGTTGGTCCCTAAGTATCCGCACACTTTTGAATCATCGAACTGACCTAAGTGGGGGGGCATGTTTTCATGTCAACACATTTTTTGGCGACTCCACCGAGGAAGGCTATGCCAACATGACAAGTACGTATACATCGGCTGCGGGTACGTCTACAATGACTACTTTGTCTACATCGCCGATGGATCCCATGGGAGGCATAGATATCGACAACCGCAACATCATGACGCCTACCCTTGAATATATCCCAGAAGATGACTGAGCAGAGATCGAGGCAAAAATAAAAGCGCTACAAGACCTCATGCTTGGGAGCTACGTCAAGGCACGTGTGGGCTTCATCAAGCGCGACGTCAATGTCCCCGACCTCGCTCGGACCCAGGTAACACCGATATCGCCTCCTTTATCTTCTTTAGAAATTGAGCAAAAAATAGCCGCATTAGTAGATCAAGTTGTTAGCGCTTCGCTAGCTAACCGTTTAGACTCGGCGGTTAGCTCTCAGGTAGAGGCGACACTTAGAAGGTTCGGCTTTACCGAAGCCATACCTCCAGCTCTGATTGCCAGCGTACCTCTGATAAATTACATTTACAGCAAAACTGACGATAGTACCGACAAAGCCATTGCGTCTCTGGACTCAACATCTATGGCCAAGACTAGTCACCATGCTTACGGCCAAACTAACACTGCCTACTATGCGCCACCTCCAGCTACGCCCACGCTAGTTTTTGTCATGTTGTCTGCGCCGCATGCTCCCGCTCAAATGCATAGGCCCGAACACGTCAGACATCCTGAACTAGCGCATGAGGAGGACCCCCACGGCCGACACGCCGACATACCACCACGTGTCACGCCCCTGCATGAGAGATGTGTGCAGGCAGGAGGCCAAAACGACATTGAGGAGCGAATCTGCGCGCTGTTTAGGGAGTGCACCGGTTTCATACCTAGGGGTCGGTATAGGGTTTACCGGAAACCGTACCCCGACCATTTCGACACTATACCATACCCTCGTGGCTATAGAGTCCCTGAATTCACCAAGTTCGACGGTGAGGGTAGCAAAACCACAATAGAGCATGTCAGACCGTTTTTAGCACAGTGTGGAGAAGCTAGTGGGTCGGATGCTTTAAAGCTTAGACTATTTTCTCTTTCCCTATCCGGCATTGCTTTCACTTGGTTTTCGGCACTCCCGCCGAACTCTATCCAGACATGGGCTGAATTGGAACAAAAGTTTCATGACTATTTTTATACGGGCGAAACAGAACTTAGGCTTTCACACTTGACATCGGTCAAACAAAAATCTAATGAGAGTGTCTCCGAGTACATTAAGCGCTTTAGAGACACCAAAAACCGATGTTTTAGTCTCAATATTTCAGAAAGAGATTTTGCGGATCTAGCTTTCAACAGTCTGCGTTCTGAGATTAAAGAAAGGCTAGATAACCAAAACTTTTTAGAATTTATCTAAGTCTTACAACAGGCTCTAGTCTAGGAAGGTCGAACCGAAGATAAAAAGTTTGTCAAAACATTTAACAGACCTAGGGCTGAAGTCCACATTATGGAACACTCTGACGAGGAAGAATCGGAGGAGGAAGAATATTCGGCTGACATGTAAGCGGCCGAATGGGTTTGGAACGCTAAAAGTAAACCCGTCCCTTGTTCTGAACTATGGTCGTCTCCCACAAAGAGTCAGCCTAGCGAAGTCAAATACTCGTTTGATATAACTAAGTGCGATAAAATATTTGATTTTATATTGAAGATCCAGCTTATTAGGTTTCCGAAAGGCCAAGTCATTCCATCCATCGACGAGCTAAAGAAACGCCCCTACTATAAGTGGCATGATTCACATTCCCATTATACTAATGACTGCAATTTTTTTGTTGGTAGGTTCAATCGGCCATAGAAGAAGGACAATTGAAAATAGATCTTAGTCCAAAGATGAAGCTGGACAAAGACCCCTTTCTCGTGAATACCGTCGACCTCGACGAGAAGAGAGTACTGATTCGGCTAGAGCAAGCTAAGTCAACTAAGGAGAAAGCGGTCATTATTGGAGAATCCCACACATGCACACTCGTACCAAAGAACCCTGAAGTAGGAGTGTGGAAAAGAAATATCAGTACATCTCCTTCGGCTAGGGCTCACAAGAAACCGAAGGTGACATATCAGATGTTGTTGAACAAACATAAGAAAAAATCCAAGGAAACAGACCCCCACGCAAAAAGGCTAAGATGGCTGAAGGGGCCAAGGCAGCCAGGAGGTGGCTTTGGACCACATTGGTCGAACCCTACGCATAGTGGCTTTGGACCGCAGTGGCCGAACCCTCTGCATAGTGGCTTCAGACCCCAATGGTCGAACCCTATGCATAACGAGTTTGGCCACAATGGCCGAACCATTCACACGACGAGCTCAGACCCCGATGGCCGGACTCAACTCTTGTAGGACCGAAAGTAGCGACCAGAGGGGGGGTGAATGGGCGCCTTAAAAATTCTTTCGAATATATGGCCTGTTCCCAACACCCAACGCACCTCAAAAGACTAAGCAACAGTAAATGAACAGATAGCCTAAGTCTAAAGGTATCTTAGCTTAGAATCAACTGATGTTAAACAGAGAACTACCAAAGCAGTGCAACTAGGCAGATAAACAAAGTATACTAGACATGTCAGGCCAAACTTCTCAATGAAATCATCTAAGTATATATAAAGTGAGATGAGAAGTTACTGTTCAGATTTGTCTCCTGTTCGGAACTTGGCGAAGCCTGCTTCGCCCGTCGAGGTCTGCTTCGGTGGTCGAAGCCTGCTTCACTGGTTGAAGCCTGCTTCACTGGTCGGAGCGTGCTTCGGAGGTTAGTTGCGAAGCCTGCCGAAGTCTGTTGTTTAAATGTCGAAGGTATGTTTTGGTCTAGCCTAGTTCGAAGGGGCAGGGAGCGAAGTATGCTTCGAAGCGAAGTACGGAAGTATCGAAGCTAGCTTCGAACCGAGTGCTTCGAAGCCTATCCTTCGAACAGAATACTTCGAACGCAACGCACAGACGGACAACCTTCGAACGAAGAAGTAAAGGCTGACACGCGACAGAGAAACCAAAACGAAGCCTACACTCTACCTTCGAACAAACATACCAAGGACCTCCGAAGAAGACGGAAGCAAACACTGAGCGAAGTATAACAGAGAGACAAACTTCGAAGCCAACTTCGAAACCTGTCGAAGTATGGACTTCGAAGAGCCCGAGTCGGAGTACCTTCGCACAGACGTTCGAAGTATGAAACGCTGACAATTTAAAAGGTACTTCGAAGCTAGCAACTCAGGACACAAAACGAAGTTCGAAGTTCAAACGAAGCCTTCGAGTATATCAGATCGAAGCCTGCCTCACGGAGCTGAGGGGCTTCGAACAGAAAGGGTGGCTTCGTCAGAAAACAGTCAGAAAAGTTACTCAGCCCTGTCAACTTCGATCAAAAAGCTGCGCAGAAAAGCAAGGCTAGTGTACTGTTGCTACAGTGTAGTAGTACTACTTGCAACCGCAAGAACTAGTACTACTTGCGTGAAGAACACACGCAACAGAAGCACCTTCTCAGGAATAAAATCACCAAAAACACATCAAACCGAAGGTTCTGATTCCGAGAGAAAAATGCACACATCCACACATGAACAGGAGATGGAATCTTACTGAGAAGGAGTAAATGCAAGGCAAAATGCAATGAATAAATGCCTGGTGGCGCACAACAAGAGAGAAAGGAGAGAGAGTGCAAGAGACAAAATGACCCAAAGAAGTAGTATTGATTTCAGCCAAAAGGGTGACCTAACCCTAGGGATTGGGGTCCTATTTATAGGCTGCCCAACACTAGGAATATTCCACCAGCCCCTTAGGGTTTTTTACAGACGCAGGAATAAAGGAATAAACTCTACTGCCCTTAGGAATTTTTACAGAAACGACTGACTGACTGTGGGCCTAGAGATACAGATGACTTATCCAAAAGCTAAGTTTTCGTAGCGACTACGGCTTGTCTTCTGGACAGTTGGATACAAGATCAACGGTTGTGAGTTTTGCGCTGAAACTGACAAAGCCTCCACCGACTTTGCACCAGGTACCCGGATTGGGCCAGCCCGATTCCGCAGCTCTCTCAGCCCGGCAATCACTCACCGCCCGTGTACTTGAGTCAACCCTGGTCAACAGCCCAGTGGGTCTTCTGCTGCTCCTGGCCCATGTACCTGGATTGGGCCAGCCTGACTTCGCAGCCTCCTTTGCCCGACAGTCGCTCGCTGCCCGTGTACCTGAGTCACACGTGGCCCATGAAACAACAGATCTCTTCTTCTTTTGTCCTCTTTGACTATCGTTGACAATGACTCATCACTTCTGGAGCCATGAGACCCACGCTATTCAGCATGGCTCCTCAATCTCCCCCTTGATGAGTGCATTGTCAACACTCCTCTTCTTCAGCTCTTCAGCACCTACGAACAAATGTGGAAACACGAAAACAAAGCACAAGAAAACAAAGAAAAAGAAAAATAAAGTAAAAGTTTAACCCTAATGACCGAAAGCCAAACAAAAGCACGAAGTGGCTATTATGGTTAACCAAAACATAAAAGCTCAAAATGAGTGCGACTTCAGAACAACAAGGATATCAACAGAGTAAGAACAAGCGAGACAAACACTCCCCCTTAAACTCTGATCCCAAATTTTCTCCCCCTTGTTGACAAGTGAACTCATCAAACACTCAACAGAGACACAGACTCCCCCTGAAATGCAACTCCCCCTCAAAATATGCAATGAATGTAACTAAAGTGCCTGAGGAGTGAATAAAGCATGCTTCTCAGATATGATTGACCGCAATTACAACATCTAACAGATACAGCAAAAGACATACTATTAACGATACATGGCATGATCAGTGCAATAGATGATATCTAAAGAAAGTCATTAGCATGCATTTTTCAGTTTTTGCAAACAAAAACATCACCACATTTTCGAGTAAACAAGCAAGGTAAAACATGAGATGCAAAATATATCTGATATCTACCAAGATAAGCATTATCCAAAACAAAGTGCTTCAGCAAACTTGTTATCATTTCATTTTTCAGGCTTTTTCTCTTTCCTTTTTTATTTTTGCCAGGGGTTATTTGCATGTCAAAACCTCACGCTGACCGACCAAGTCAAGCCTAGGCCAGAACTGGACCATCAGAAGCTTAAGACATTGGTCTTGGCATACACTACATTGTCCCAGTTCATACCAAAGTGCTATGGTACGCAGTCCAGAACAATGCAATGCGACAAAGCAAACCCACCTGGATCTTTACAAGTTATGCATAAAGAGGCATGGAATTTTCATTTTTCTTGATTTTTATAGCATATTTCCATGTTTTTTAAAGCAGAAGGATGTCCAAGTTGCATGTTTGCATCTAAGTCAGGAACTAGCTACAAGGCATGTAACAGATAGCAAAAACAGTCAGCCTACCCATGCTAGTTACTAGAGGCAATGGTGATCATTTTTCAAATTTAAAACATAAAAGCCATGCATATGACAGATATCAGACATATCAAGTGAACTGAAGCAAAGCATGATCATCGACAAGTAATCAAAAGCATGTACCACCTAGAATAAGTAAAGCAGTTCAATCATATAACAGAAGCAAGCTCAAAAGTGTGATATGTGAATATGCAAGATATGAACACACACAAAAAGACTCAAGAAAAGAGTAAAGAAGAAAGAAAACTGACACAAAATATCCTAAAAAGGATACACAACACCCAAATCCCCTCGTAAACGCTCAAATGTAGACTGATCTAGGGGTTTGGTGAAAATATCAGCCAACTGATGATGGGTATCAACATGAACAAGGTCAATGACACCTTTCTCATATTGATCCCGCAGAAAGTGAAAGCGCACATCAATGTGTTTGGTTTTGGAATGGAGACACGGGTTTTTCCCTACACTAATAGCACTGGTGCTGTCGCAAAACAATGGAACCCTGGTAGGAAAGAATAACCCAAAATCTCGTAGAGTGGAAATCATCCAAACCAACTGTGAGCAGCAGCTAGCAGCAGCTACGTACTCAGCCTCTGTGGTCGAAAGAGCAACTCCAGATTGCTTTCGAGAAGACCAAGAGACAAGTGAAGAACCAAGAAACTGGCAAGTACCGGAAGTCAACTTGCGATCCAACCGACACACACCAAAGTCGGCATCCGAAAAGCCAGATAAATCGAGAGAAGATGATGCTGAATAGAAAAGACCAAGATCGGACGCATAAGTGAGATACCTGAAGATGCGCTTGACAGCCTGCTAGTGAGATGCGCGTGGTGAAGACTGGAAGCGCGCGCACAGTCCCACGACGAACTGAATGTCCGGTCTGGTCGCCGTCAAGTACAACAGCGAACCGATCAACCCTCGAAACTCCCTCTCGTTGACCTTGATGCCACTCTCGTCCTTGTCTAGACCCCCAGATGTGCCCATCGGGGACATCTGCGGCTTCAATTCACCACCAAAGTCAAATTTCTTAAGCATGTCGCGAGTGTACTTACCTTGGTGGATGAAGGTGCCGTCCTTGGTCTGCTTGATCTGGAGCCCTAAGAAGTACTTGAGCTCACCCATGAGGCTCATCTCAAACTCACTGTGCATCTGTTCAGAAAACTTGGACACAAGATCATTAGTAGTACCGCCAAAAATAATATCATCCACGTAAATCTGAGCAACTAAAAAATCTGAAGCATCTCTGAGCAAGAAAAGAGTTTTATCCACCGAACACATCACAAAGCCCTTCCCCAACAAAAATTGCTTCAACCGGTCATACCAAGCCCTGGGGGCTTGCTTCAACCCGTATAAAGCTTTTTGCAACTTAAAAACATGTCGAGGAAACTTAGGGTTCTCAAAACCGGGGGGCTGCCTAACATAAACTTCCTCCTCTATGAACCCGTTCAGAAAAGCACTCTTAACGTCCATTTGAAAAAGCTTAAAACCCTTCGAAGCGGCGAAAGCTAAGAGAATACGAATGGACTCAAGACGGGCAACAGGGGCGAAAGTTTCTTCAAAATCAATACCCTCTTTTTGGCAAAAGCCCTGGGCAACTAGTCGAACTTTGTTGCGCACCACAACCCCATCTTCACCTTGTTTGTTCTTGAATACCCACTTGGTGCCTATGGGGTTGCATCCTGGTGGCAGCTCAACTAGTGTCTAAACCCGATTACGGACAAAATTCTCAAGCTCTTCTTGCATAGCGTTAATCCAATTAGAATCGGAAAGAGCAAGAGAAACATCTCTGGGCTCAAAAGATGCAACAAAAGCAGATTCAGCAAACACAGCAAGAGAGGTAGAAGAACGCAAAGTTCTCTCAGTCAAATCACCTATGATGAGCTCTGAGAGATGGTCACGCTGAACTGCTCGGGTTCCCTGGTGATCTGAAGTCACCTCACCGGAGTTAGCAGCTGGCACCTCTGGACTCAACTGAGGGGGCTCGATCGTAGTGGAAGAAGTGATCAGAGGTCCGCCCTCATCCTCAGTCGAAGTCTCAGAAGGTGTGGGCTCTGCAGGGGGTGCAGAAGGCCAACCCTCATTAGCGGCTGGAGTATCCTCATCTTCCTCGAAGATGGACTCTCCGAGCTCACCATCAGAAGGCTCAAAAGAAGGAGTCAAAGAAGGCAAGGATTCATCAAAAGAAGCCTCACAAGTCTCGACAAGCAGCTGGGATTCGAGGTTCCAAACACGGAAGCCTCGAGAATGCAATGCATAACTAAGAAAAACACCATCCCAGCAATGAGACTCAAACTTGTCCAAATGCCCTCCCTTCTTGAGCACAAAGCACTTGCAGCCAAACGCTCGCAAGTGACTCACCTTGGGTTGTCTGCCAAATCGCAACTCGTATGAGGTCTTACCTAGGTAAGCTCTAAGAAAAATACGGTTGGCCAGATAGCAAGCCATATTCATGGCTTCAGCCCAAAAACGCCTAGGAGTCCTGTGCTCATCGAGCATCGTCCTGGCCATCTCGACTAGCGTGCGGTTCTTTCGTTCCATAACACCGTTCTGTGGGGGAGTATAAGGAGAAGAAAACTGATGGTCCAGACCCTGATCACTACAGAAGCTGACGAACTGAGAGTTCTTGAACTCAGAGCCGTTGTTGGAGCAAATTGCTCGCATCCGACCATTGTTCTCATTCTTTATCTTCAAAATCAGGTCATGAACAAACTGAAACGTTTCATCCTTAGACTCCAAAAAGAAAACCCACGAGAATCGAGAAAAGTCGTCAACAATGACAAGTGCGTACCACTTCCCACCGACTGAACGTACCCGAGCTGGACCAACAGTGTCCAAGTGTAAAAGCTCGCCCGGATACGAAGTCATCACCTGAGTCACAGGTGAATGAGAAGCGGCAACCATTTTCCCATGACGACAGGGATGACAAACTAGATCCTTCTCCATCATAAGCTTGGGCAATCCTCGGATGAGGTCCATAGAGCTTAACCTGACTAGCAGATCAAAACTCAAATGACCTAACCTCCTATGCCACTTCCAGAGCTCAGAGGAGGATCCAGCAATCAAACAGCGAGAAGGGCCAAAAGAACTAGAGAAGTCAATTCGAAAAACTTTACCGAATGGTAAAATCTGGCAAATCAAAGACCCTCTAGAATCAAATACAGAAGAACTACCCTTCTTAAAACGCACTTCCAAACCATCCTCAAGAAGTCGCGAAACAGAAATCAAATTGAAGTTCAAATTCTTAACCAAAGCAACATTCTTCAAAGAGAAATGATCTAAAATGCGAATAGAGCCTATGCCACTTACCTTCCCTTGACCACTATTCCCGAACGTGATGTATTCTTTGGATCTCGGGGGAGTGAGACTGGAGAACCATCTGCGATGTCCCATCATGTGACGAGAGCATCCTGAATCCATGATCCAAACGTCCTCCAGTCCCCGATCCTTCACAATCAGTGGCTGTAAGTGGGAGCAAATGGTCCGGCACCAGGTTTAGCAAAAGAGCTAAACCAGTGTCGAGCCATCTTCTCAAAAGACGGAAAGCATAAATCATCATGAGAATTTGGACCAAAACGCGGCTCAAAGCGCGGTCCTTGGTTCTGCCTAAACCTGCGGCTACGAGGTCCAGGACCGTAGCCAACACGGCCTGGAACTCTGCTGGAACGGACACCACCAACTGGAGCAAGGGCAAGAAAGTCGTCTCCTCTACCACCACCTACACGACGCGGCCTGGCCTCCAGCCTCTCCCCGCGTCGAGGAACACACAGTCTACCACCCTGCTGGTAGAACTGCTCCTGACCACCATAAGCTCTCTCTGCTCTCTCAACCCGCTTCCTCCTGAAGCAAAACTCCGCAAGATGCTCGTCTCTCTGACAGTACTCACAATGATAGGTGGGCTTCTTGGGATGTGGTTGAGGTTTGGGGTTCTTGGGCTTAGTGGTGTTAGGTATTGTCTTCTTGGGCTGAGAAGGTCCAGGAAGAGAGTCTAGAGAAGAGTGGAGGTGTTTGGGCTTTGGAGCCCAGATAGGCTTCTTAGGTGGAGCTTTGGGTGGTTCATGAATCACTCCATCCTTTGGCTGACAAGCCTGGGAGGACTCAGTGGAGTGAGTCTTGGGATACCTCTGCTCTGGAGTCATTTTACTCCACTCCACTGCCCGGCTAATGGCACTCTCAAAGTCAGCCTTGGTGTAGGTATAACCTACTCCAAACCCATCCTGCCTCTTGAACTGCTGGATCATCATGCTGAGCTGAGGCTCTCTGGCACTGATCCAACTCAGGATGGAACGGAGGTAAAAGTTCTCATTCTGAGAATCTGCTAGCTCCTCTCTCAAGGAAGCTAGAACCTCCACCTGAGACAAGCAGGTCTCACACTCACTCTCTACTTGAATAGACTTCTCGACTTTCAGCTTAATCAATTCCATTCTAAGAGACAGGCAGTTCTCACAGACAGTAGGTGGAACTGACAATGTCTCAATCTCTAGCCTAGTCTGCGCAAGCTCAGCTCTCAACCTCTCCAAATCACCCAAATGTTCATCGCCCTTGGATTTCAGCTCAGCTAAGGCAGCTAGATGAGATGGGCAATCAACACAGGGTGCGACGACAGTGGCTTGAGCATCTTTCAGCTCCAGCTGAGCGCTTTCAAGCTCAGTGGCCAAAGCATCCCTCTCATCAACCCTTTCTGTGTACCTGGACTTCAGAGTCGATAGGTCACACAGAAGCACCTCACACTTCGGGCACTCACTGCTATCACCCAAGCAAGGGAAAGAAGATAGACTCTCAATTATGCCGTTGGCCACGTCAAGCTCACTCTCTAACTCATCTATCCTCTTCTTAGCCCGCCTAAGCAGTTTTTCCCGATATTTCAACTCCTGACGATTGCTCTCAAGTAAATCAACGATTTCGCACTCGTAGGATGATACCTTGTTGTCGTCGTCGTCGGAGTCATCGGAGGAGCTCTTTTCTTCCTTATCCCCAAGAGCCATTGAACAGAAGCTCTTGCGGGATCTTCGGCGCAGGTGTGAGCGGCTCTTCGGCTTATCTCCGAAGGCCATGAAGCAGGGACCCGCCAGATCGTCCTTGTCCTTCCCCTTCCTGATGGCGATCTCCTCATCACTTGAGCTCGATGAAGAGGAAGAAGACGTGGACCGCTTGGAGTAGCTCTTCTCCATCTTGGTGAAGAAGGCCTTGTCGCGCTTCTTGTTCTCTCGCCGGTAGTCCTTCAGGGCCTTCTTGAAGAATCGAGTCTTCGGCTTGCCCTTGTTGAAGGATGAGCTCTCATGCTTGCCGGAGTCATGGAAGCCACCACCGGTGCCCTTCTTGTGACCATTGCGCTTGGGGCAGTCGGCGATGAAGTGTCCTGGATCACCACACTCAAAGCACCCGGATTTTGTGCCATGTCTTTTGAACATTCTCTTGTCATAGACACGACGCACCCGGTTGTTAAAAAGACACAAATCATCATCTCCCAACAACTCAAGCTGGTCCTTAGTGATAGACATCAAAGAGAACCCAGCACAACTCACAGAAGAAGGATCAACAGAGGGTGTAGCAAGGGCCAGAGATTTTGATCCAGAACCAGTGAGATTTGATCTCAGCTGGAGATCAACCTCAGTAGCCTTCAACTTGCTAAACAACTCAGAAATGGTCAATGTATCATAAGAAGTACTCTCAATGATAGAAGATACCTTGATCTCCCAGATCTTTGGGTCCAAGGTATGGAGAACCTTGAGCGCCTGCTCATGATCTGAGACTAACTGAGCACCCTCAGCTTTGTTATCCCGAAGCTTGTTTATGATCGACTGAAAACAACCAAACAAAGCCTCAACAGATTCACCCGGCTTTTGTGTGAAATTCTCATATTCACGCCGGTAGGTGTGATAGAACTGAGCATTGACCTGTGCTGTTCCCTCATGGTGTGCCTTGAGGGTAGCCCAGATCTCTCTCGCAGTGGAGAGATGGCTCACACGCTCAAACTCAGTGGGACCTAAACCAGAGAAAAGAATGTTCACAGCCTTACTGCTACTCAGATGCTGAGCAATGATACCAGCAGTACCATGCTCAGCGACTGGCAATATGACAAACGTGGTGTGAACGCAAATGTCCCAAATGTCCGAACTCTGGCTCATGAGATAGGCTCGCATGCGAGTCTTCCAATAGTTATAGCCATAGGCTTCCAAGGACGGGACCTTGCCAGGAGACGTCATGGTCACTACTGGGGTTTAGAACCGGTTAAGGTATGGAAAAACCCTAACCTTGCTCTGATACCACTTGTAGGACCGAAAGTAGCGACCAGAGGGGGGGGGGGTGAATGGGCGCCTTAAAAATTCTTTCGAATATATGGCCTGTTCCCAACACCCAACGCACCTCAAAAGACTAAGCAACAGTAAATGAACAGATAGCCTAAGTCTAAAGGTATCTTAGCCTAGAATCAACTGCTGTTAAACAGAGAACTACCAAAGCAGTGCAACTAGGCAGATAAACAAAGTATACTAGACATGTCAGGCCAAACTTCTCAATGAAATCATTTAAGTATATATAAAGTGAGATGAGAAGTTACTGTTCAGATTTGTCTCCTGTTCGGAACTTGGCGAAGCCTGCTTCGCCCGTCGAGGTCTGCTTCGGTGGTCGAAGCCTGCTTCACTGGTCGGAGCCTGCTTCAGAGGTTAGTTGCAAAGCCTGCCAAAGTCTGTTGTTTAAATGTCGAAGGTATGTTTTGGTCTAGCCTAGTTCGAAGGGGCAGGGAGCGAAGTATGCTTCGAAGCGAAGTACGGAAGTATCGAAGCTAGCTTCGAACCGAGTGCTTCGAAGCCTATCCTTTCAACAGAATACTTCGAACGCAACGCACAGACGGACAACCTTCGAATGAAGAAGCAAAGGCTGACACGCGACAGAGAAACCAAAACGAAACCTACACTCTACCTTCAAACAAACATACCAAGGACCTCCGAAGAAGACGGAAGCAAACACTGAGCGAAGTCTAACAGAGAGACAAACTTCGAAGCCAACTTCGAAACCTGTCGAAGTATGGACTTCGAAGAGCTCGAGTCGGAGTACCTTCGCACAGACGTTCGAAGTATGAAACGCTGACAGTTTAAAAGGTACTTCGAAGCTAGCAACTCAGGACACAAAACGAAGTTCGAAGTTCAAACGAAGCCTTCGAGTATATCAGATCGAAGCCTGCCTCACGGAGCTGAGGGGCTTCGAACAGAAAGGGTGGCTTCGTCAGAAAACAGTCAGAAAAGTTACTCAACCCTATCAACTTCAATCAAAAAGCTGCGCAGAAAAGCAAGGCTAGTGTACTGTTGCTACAGTGTAGTAGTACTACTTGCAACCGCAAGAACCAGTACTACTTGCGTGAAGAACACACGCAACAGAAGCACCTTCTCAGGAATAAAATCACCAAAAACAAACCAAACCGAAGGTTCTGATTCCGAGAGAAAAATGCACGCACCCACACATGAACAGGAGATGGAATTTTACTGAGAAGGAGTAAATGCAAGGCAAAATGCAATAAATAAATGCCTGGTGGCGCACAACAAGAGAGAAAGGAGAGAGAGTGCAAGAGACAAAATGGCCCAAAGAAGTAGTATTGATTTCAGCCAAAAGGGTGACCTAACCCTAGGGATTGGGGTCCTATTTATAGGCTGCCCAACACTAGGAATATTCCATGAGCCCCTTAGGGTTTTTTACAGACGCAGGAATAAAGGAAAAGACTCTACTGCCCTTAGGAATTTTTACAGACACGACTGACTGACTGTGGGCCTAGAGATACAGATGACTTATCCAGAAGCTAAGTTTTTGTAGCGACTACGACTTCTCTTCTGGATAGTCGGATACAAGATCAACGGTTGTCAGTTTTGCACTGAAACTTACAAAGCCTCCACCGACTTTGCACCAGGTACCCGGATTGGGCCAGCTCGATTCCGCAGCTCTCTCAGCCCGGCAATCACTCACCGCTCGTGTACCTGAGTCAACCCTGGTCAACAGCCCAGTGGGTCTTCTACTGCTCCTGGGCCATGTACCTGGATTGGGCCAGCCCGACTTCACAGCCTCCTCTGCCCGACAGTCGCTCGCTGCCCATGTACCTGAGTCACACGCGGCCCATGAAACAGCAGATCTCTTCTTCTTTTGTCCTCTTTGACTATCGTTGACAATGACTCATCACTTCTGGAGCCATGAGGCCCACGCTATTCAGCATGGCTCCTCAACTCTGCTCTGGGCGGACCCTCCGGCAGGAGGCTTCGGCCCACAATGGCCGAACATATCTCTGGCCTGGTAGGACCCTTCACTAATATGGTCTGAAATACCTTCAACATGGCCGAATCCCCCTCCGGGCAATGGGTTCGTCTCACAATGGGCGAAGCCGCTTAAGCCACCAATGCCTCCACTGTACAATTGGGCAGGGACCCCATGGACTCCGTACACCTTGCCCCCCGAGTACCCTTCGCAGAATAACATTGCCCCATGTTTTCCTTCGGAGTATTATAACTGGCAGGTACAAACAGACGCGACGAAGGGAGATGGAGCCAGGGGAAATGGATGCGAATAGGCGAAGGAGGAGGAGTCAGAAGCCACCACCATCAAGGTGGGGTCTCAGGAAGTCCCAATCCTGAAGGCGCCTTCACCGAAGCCAAACGGAGGTGAGTCCCCTAATTCAGCCGAAGCCAGTGCCGAAGCCCGATCCGATCGGATGAATGAGGCCAGTCCGACCGATAGGGTCTGTAGCGAAGTGCCCACCAATTGTAAAACACGTGAGGCTGACCTAGGTGGTACCCCTTCGGCCAAAAATCACAGAAATAAGGTGGTGGCGCCTGGTACCAAGCCACAACCATCCTGGGCACCTCTAGGCATGTCCAAATCACAGAAATGGCGTCTACAATGCATACGGGCACAGGAGATGCGCGAGAAAAAAGCCGAAGATGAATGAGACACCATCTTCGAGGAAATCCTCCCTCGGCCAGCTGCAAGACAGGTATGGAAGATCAAGCTTGTTGAGATGACCAACCCAGCTCCCGTTCTGAGCAACGACTATGACATGCTCAATGATGATTATATGCCTGTCTCCGACGGACCCGCACCTCAAGAAATGGACATCAACATCGTCATGCTGCCCGCCGAGTTTGCCCTACCACAAGACGAGGCCGAGGTCGCTCAGTTGAACCTCAGCCCACGCAATGCTATTTTTGAGAAACCCGAGGATACGGCTCGCCACCTAAAGCCTCTCTACGTTAGGGGTCATATTGACGAGAAGCCGATCTCTAGGATGCTTGTCGACGGCGACACCACTATTAACCTAATGCTTTACTCTCTATTGAAGAAGCTTGGCAGGGGCAAGGAAGACTGTAACACCCCAAATATTCAAAGAAATAAAAATATTATTTAACTTATTTTCTTGGAATTAATTATTTTGGAAATACCTTTAATGCCCTCCTTAACCTTATTGAACTAGGACCTAGATGAAATGGCCAAACCAAAGGCTAGAAAATTTTGTATGAGTTCCTAAGACCAAAATATATTTTTGAGAATTTTTACAAATTTTTATCACCCTTGGAAGTAGCCCAAATATTTTAAATCAATTTATGTAATTATTTTTATTCAGAAAAGCATTTAAATAGTAACGGGCCCTCCCCCTCCCTTTCTCTCTCCCGGCCGGCCTAGCCCGTTATCCCCGCGCGCCCCGTACTGACCAATGGGTCCCACCCGTCAGAGACCCTCTCCTCTCCGCGCCCGACCGCCCCCACCTGTCGGCGCCAATCGGCTCCCTCTCTCGGCCGAGCCTGACCCCACCTGTCAGTCGCCACCCCGTTCGCTCGCGCTCGCTGGCGTGTGGCCCCCGTCTGTTAGATCCGTCTACCCCGCGGGATTCGCCCCCAAATCCCCCCCCTCATCGGATGAAGCCCTAATTTTGCCTCGGATCCGCCCCTGCCAGCCCCCTCCCTTTAATCCGTTGCCGGCAATGAATCCCCCTCAACACGCCGACTGTTTCCCCCTTTAAACCCAACCGAATCGCGTCCAGGTTCAACGTATCCCCTCGCAACTGAGCTCGCCGGCGTTAAGGCCATTTTAATTTCGGTCCTCCCCGAATTGCGCCCCCCTGCCCCCGCTGGTGACCTTATTTAAACCCCCTGGTCGTCCGCGTTTGACCCCCCACGCTCACTCGCTGCGAGAATGAACAGAACGCTCACACTTCGGTTTTTAGCGCCACACCGCCGCCCGCACTCCAGTCACCGTTCGCCATCACCGAAGTCCCTCTCCTTCCTCGCCGACCACACCTCCGTGACCGCCAGCGCCTCACCGACCTCGGCCACCCCTCCGCTGACGACGAACCCCGCCGGATCCCCGCGCCGATAAGGACCCGAACAACTTCGCCGCCTCCCCTCGTCACCGGCCACGCCCCATCGACCTCGGACCACCGCAACGGTACCCTCGTGTTCCCCGTAGCCCCCTCTTTCCGTTTTTAGCCCTAGTTAGGCCGGGTAGCTCTCGCCGTCACCGGAATCGCTCACCGTCGTACCGCTGGAGTCGGGGAAGACGGGTACTTTACCCCTCCCGACACGTGCCGTGCCGGATTCTATCCTGGCCGCACGATTTCGATCCGACGGCGTAAATTAGAACCCTTGCGCCGTTTAATCTCGCGCGTCCATCTGGTCAAAGGGGTATCGAGCGCTGTGGGCCGTTGATCGCAACTTAACACCCCCACCTCGCCCTCGCGCGTTGGATCTAGATCCAACTGTCCAACATGGGCCGGACCACGCACACAGTGCACGGGTTCACGGTGGATCTGGTTCACCGTGGACCCGATGCTGTTTTGGATTTAATTTAAATTCCATAAATGGTTTTAAACTTCTAAAATTCGTATCTGGCGCATTTTAACTCCAAAAATTATCATTTCAATTCCAGAAAATTTGTAATTTTATTCTCTACATGTTAATACAATAAAAACAATATGTTTACTTTGAATATTTAATTCTTATTTAATAAAGTATTCAAATGCCCTTAGTGTATATTGGCGTAAAAGATTACGCTAACATGTTCTCTGAGATCAAGAACAGACAAACAGTGAGTTCGTGTTTAAGAACTATCTCAAGCCTCCGAATGGATAATAGCTTAAGTAGTCCGAATAGGTGTATTGGAATAGCTGAGTATTCGATCCCTATTACAGGGTAATAAGGAGGGGGGTATTTATAGGCAAAAATGTCTAAGGAAAAGACCTATTTACCCCTTGATTACAAACGACATAATGGAAACTATTCGGTACCCTGAGCAGGGTTAAAATGGTAAAATCTACCCAAAGAAAGTAGATAAGCCAAACATCTTATCAATCCTGTCGTTTGGCTCTGAAGCCTCATATCGTGCGGAGGGTTCCTTCGGATCATAGATCGAAGCACCCTTCGGCTTCACGACTCCTCCACCTTCGAGCATGAGCCCATCAGCTCCGAAGCTGATAAGTCCTTTTGAATTGTTAATCTCTAAGTCCTGAAAGTGAAGCATTTTCCCCCAACAGTAGCCCCTCGAATACGCCTCTCCGAATTTGACCTATATAGAAGGAGGGCAGTATACGCAAGGAACATTTTCATATTCTGAGACTTAGAGAAAGTTGAACACATTACAGTCTTTCGGAGGATCTCTGATCCAAGGCATTCGGACCACGGCTTCGAGCCCCCAACCACCGTGTGAACGCTTCGTGGGAAAGAGAACCGTTATGAAGCCCAAACGTCGTGAGGAGCCGTTTGATTAGAACCGTTACCATGCAAGTAGTCGTTACACTCTATAAAAGGTAACAGTCAAAATTTACAGTGGTCTCACGACGTTCCGCTCTCTGGACCCACCTGCCAGCGACGAAAGTCGAACCTGCAGTGTGAATGCAATCGGAGCACAACAACTAGCGGACGGTTATAAAAAGGGGATTGGAATTTACCTAGAGCTTTTTATCGTGCCTTAGCATACGAAACTTACTTTCTTCAACCTCCAACTTTCTCCACTTCCCGAGCCACCAAGCCATGGCGAGGACCAGCCACACCGTGCCAACGACGGTGGGCACTCTGGCGTAGAGGCAGGCGTGGGCGGCTTCGGCTGCGGTGGCCATGGCGGGAGCTCCGGGCAACACCTGGCCCAAGAACCCCCGGGAGCTCCGCCCGCCATCCAAAAAGAAGATCCCCCAAAGCTTCCTCATTGGCCAATCCACAAGCACCGCAGAGTCCATTGAAGAGGTCATGGAAGGGAAGCTGGGGACCGGAATGAGGACTCGAGTACCCGGACCAAAGTCAATTGAGGATCCATGCTGAAGAGCGTGGGCCTCATAGCTCCAAATGTGATGAGTCATTGTCAATGGTAGTCAAAGAGAACAGAATAAGAGAGGTGATCTGCTGCGTCTGGGCCGCGTGTGACTCAGGTACATGGGCAGCGAGCGACTGTCGGGCAGAGGGGCCGCGAACTCAGGATGGCCCAATCTGGGTACACGGGCTAGGAGCAGCAGAGGATCCACTGGGCTGTTGACCAGGATTGACTCAGGTACACGGGCGACGAGCGATTGCTGGGCTGAGAGAGCTGCGGAGTCGGGCCGGCCCAATCCGGGTACCTGGTGCAAAGCTGGTGGACGCTTTGTCAGTTTCGGCACAAAACTGACGACCGCTGATCTTATATCGGACTGTCTAGAAGAGAAGCCGTAGTCGCTACGAAAGCTTAGCTTCCGGATAAGTCATCTGTAAATAGGAGTTTACTATTTTGTCCTTAGACCCATAGGAGTTTAGTCTTTTCCTTTTATTTAAGCGTCTGTAAAAAACCCTAAGGGGTTGGTGGAATATTCGTAGCTATTGGGATGCCTATAAAAGGGGCCCCAATCCCTAGGGTTAGGTAACCCTTTCTAGAATTCACTTTTTAATCTATTGGGTCACTTTTTATTCTCTTGCTCCCTACTCATTATCCTGCGCGTCGCCAGGAATATTGCTTCTGTTCTTCGTGAGTTCATCTTGATTCTTCACTGTTCTAGAAGATTTTATTCCTGCTATTTTATGTGCAGCACTTCGTTTATAGCTATGTAGTTTCGTTTTGCGTGCGACTATTTTGTTCCTAAGAGAATGTGTCTCTGTTGCTTCTGTTATTACGATGAGTAGTACTAGTTCTTGCATGCAGCAAGTAGTACCTACTCCCTGTAGCAACAGTACACTAGTACTCTAGCGTTGCTTTTTCCTGCATACCCTTTTTGATCGAGTAGACAGCGTCTAGAATTTCTCTGGCTGTTTCTGGCGAAGCCTCTTTTCTGTGCGAAGTCCTTCAGCTCTGTGAGGCAAGCTTTGACCAGACTTTTCCAAAGGCTTTGCTGCAACTAGCAACTCCGATTTTGAACTATGAACCTAGCTTCAAAGTGTGCTCTGTTCTAAGGTTTTATTTTGACATACTTCGGCTGTTTTTGCGAAGCATACTTCGACAGGTTTCGAAGTGAGCTTCGAAGCATGTCTCTCTGGTAGACTTTGCTCAGAGTGTATTTCTGAGAAGTTTACGACTGTTGTCATTTCTGTGGAACTCAATTTGTGGGTTCGAAGTTTGCTATTCGAAGTATGTTTATGGGCTTCGACTTCTTGTGTGACAACACCTGCAGACTCCGTTTCGAAGTTGGTCTGTAATTCGAGGGTTACCACTCCAATAGTCATTCTTCGATCTAGCTAGCTTTGATGGTGGTGTTTTAGGCTTCGATTTGGTCTTGCTGCTGTGTTTGGCTTCGCTCCATCTCTCGAAGCTTGTCTTGCTGTGAACTTTGTTCAAAGCTCTCTGATCGGAGTATAAGCTTTGAAGCTTTGGTTTCGAAGGTACTCTGCAGTTAGTCTTCGAAGTATATTGTTCGAAGCAGACTTCGATACTTTCATCCTTCGCCCCGAAGCATACTTCGCTTTCTGTCTCATTTGAACTAGGCTAGTTTCCACAAACCTTCGGTACTTCCATGACAGCCTTCGACAAGGGACCTCGAAGCAGGCTTCGTCACTGCGAAGCAGGCTTCGACGCCGCGAAGCAGGCTTTGACGCCGTGAAGCAGGCTTCACCAAGTTTCGAACAGGAGACAAATTTTGAACAGTAACTTCTCATCTCATTCATTGTGCACTTATATTACTTTACTGAGAAGTTTGACCCGTCATGTTTTGAATATTTTGTTTATCTGCCTATTATCACTATATTGGTGTTTCTCTGTTTTTAACACCGATCGTTTCTAGGCTAGATACTTTTAGACTTGGGTGATCTGTTCTGCTGCTTAGTCTCTTGAGGTGCGTTGGGTGTTGGGAACAGGCCATTGATTCGAAACAATTTTTAGGAGCCCATTCACCCCCGTCTGGTCGCTACTTTCGGTCCTACAAGTGGTTTCAGAGCCTGGTTAGGGTTTCTCCATACCTTAACCGGTTTTAAACCACAGTAGTGATCATGACGTCTCCTGGCAAGGTCCCGTCCTTGGAAGCTTATGGCTATAATTATTGGAAGACTCGCATGCGAGCCTATCTTATGAGCCAAGGCTCAGACATTTGGGACATTTGTGTTCACGCTACGTTCGTTATATTGCCAGTTGCTGCGCATGGTACTCCTGGTATCATTGCCCAACATCAGAACAATAATAAGGCTATGAACATCTTGTTTTCTGGTTTAGGTCCCACTGAGTTTGAGCGTGTGAGCCATCTCTCCACTGCGAGAGAGATATGGGCTACCCTCAAGGCACACCATGAGGGAACAGCCCAGGTCAAGGCTCAGCTCTATCAGACCTACCGGCGTGAATATGAAAATTTCACACAAAAGCCGGGTGAATCTGTTGAAGCGTTGTTTGGTCGTTTTCAATCGATCATAAACAAGCTTCGGGACAATAAGGCTGAGGGTGCTCAGTTAGTCTCAGATCACGAGCAGGCGCTCAAGGTTCTCCATACCTTGGACCCAAAGATCTGGGAGATCAAGGTATCCTCTATCATTGAGAGCACATCTTATGATACCTTGACCATCTCTGAGTTGTTTAGCAAGCCGAAGGCCATCGAGGTTGATATCCAGTTGAGATCAAATCTCACTAGCTCTGGATCAAAATCTCTGGCCCTTGCTACACCTTCTGTTGATCCTTCTTCTATGAGTTGTGCTGGGTTCTCCTTGCTGTCTATCACTGAGGACTAGCTTGAGTCTTTGGGAGATGATGACCTGTGTCTTTTTAACAACCGGGTGTGTCGTGTTTATGACAAAAGGATGTTCAAAAGACACGGCACAAAATCCGGGTGCTTTGAGTGTGGTGACCCAGGACACTTCATCGCTGACCGCCCCAAGCGCAATGGACACAAGAAGGGCACCGGTGGTGGCTTCCACGACTCCGGCAAGCACGACAGCTCTTCCTTCAA
>JAAALK010000287.1:94169946-94236702 GCA_019279435.1 Zizania palustris | reverse complement strand
TTGATTATTCTACCCTATGATAAGGAATTATATGCCTTAGTGCGTGTGCTTGAAACTTGGCAACATTACCTTTGCCTAAGGAGTTTATTATACATTCTGATCATGACGCACTAAAATATTTGAGAGGGCAAGCTAAACTGAATCGTAGACATGTTAAATGGGTTGAATTTATTGAATCTTTCACATACATTGTGAAATACAAGAATGGCAAAGAAATGTGGTTGCTGATGCATTGTCTCGTACGACTGTTCTTTTATCTCAACTTGATATTAACGTTCCAGATTTGGAACGTTTGAAAAATTTGTATGTTGTAGATAAAGAATTTGCTGAACCATACACTAAATGTAATGATGGGAAAGGCTGGAAAAAAATTTCATGTTTATGACGGGTTCTTGTTCCCCCATGCTAACAAGCTATGTATTCCAGATTCGTTCGTACGTTTGCTGATATTGCAGGAATCACATGGCGGTGGATTAATGGAACATTTTGGGGAGAGAAAAGACTTTGGCCCTGCTGTCCAATAATTTTTACTGGCTAAAGATGCGGAGAGATGATGAACGATTTGTGCAGCGTTGTGCCACATACCATAAAGCTAAGTCCAAACTTAACCCATATGGTTTGTATACTCCACTTCCTGTTTCTAGTGCACCTTGGGAAGATATTAGCATGGACTTTAATGTGGGATTGCTTAGGACAAAGAGGGGGAGAGACTCCATATTTGTAAGAATGGATAGGTTTTCTAAAATGGCACACTTTATTCCCTGTCACAAGACCAACGATGCTTCACATATTGCTGATTTATTTTTCAGGGAAATTGTGAGATTGCATGGGATGCCTAGAACCATTGTTCAGATCATGATGTGAAGTTTATGAGTTATTTTTGGAAGACAATGTGGGCCAAGCTTGGCACAAAATTGCTATTTTCAACAACTTGTCACCCGCAAACTGAAGGTCAAACAGAGGTGGTAAACCGTACACTCTCCATGTTGCTGCGAAAAATGATTAAGAAGAACTTGAAAGAATGGGAGGACTGCCTTCCACATGTTGAATTTGCATACAATAGAGCTGTTCACTCAACAACACAATTGTGCCCGTCTGAAGTGGTGTATGGTTTTAAGCCAATCACACTACTTGATTTGCTGCCACTTCCTTTTCAAGAGAGAGCAAACATAGAGGCAACTAAGCGTGCAAAGTTTATGAAAGCTATGCATCTGAAGACCAAGGAAGTTATAGAAAAGAAGGCACGCTATTTTGCTCAAAAGACAAATAAAGGAAGAAAGAAGATGTTTTTCAAACCAGGAGATCTTGTTTGGTTGTACTTGCGCAAGGATCGTTTCCTGATTTGAGAAAGTTTAAATTGATGCCCCGTGGTGATGATTTAAAACCCTATTTGGGAGCTGACGATGAGCTTGAGTCGAGGACGACTCCAATTCAAGAGAAGGAGGATGATGAGGACATCACTTCACATGATACACACATGGAGCCTCCACCTACAAATCAACTACAAGGACCAATCACACGCACCCGTGCCTGTCGCTTGAACCATGAGGTTAATTCTTTCTTTAGCAATTTTGATTATATTTGTTTGGACGGGATGCTACTGAATTCTAGTGATATTTTGTTGCTTAAGAACATGGGAGATGGAATAGAAGAGTTGGAGTTGAAGATGAAGTCGCACGGATGTTTTGAAGTCAAGATTTCGCTGGTTCGGACTACATCGACCACCATGCACCAAAATGGGCATAACTTCCTCATACGAAGTCCGATTGGCGCGTTCTTTGACTTTTTGGAAAGCTGAGGAGAAGACGGATCGTCTGCCGTTGGTTTCACCTCATTTGGAGTCTCGGGTCGTTCTGTGCGATTTAAATAGTCCTGCGTGACAGAACTGGGCCATGTTGGCCCATAGTCTGAGTCTGTAGATCTTCTAGCCCACAGCCCGTGTCTGTTCGCCTTCCACAGGCTGCCGCCCTATATATTCTCACGCCAGCTGCCTCTAGGGTTAGGTTTTGCTTTGTTGCATCTACACTGTTGTGTTTAGATCCCGCCTCTTGCACCGGACCGATTGGCTGCTGCATTGGCGTTTGTGAAACCTCACCTTATCTTCGTTGTTTGTGATTTGGCATTCGATTTGTATCCTTCCTGTTCTTGCTTGTGTTCTTGGGTTCGCTTGCAGGAATTAGCCTTCGTGGCAAGGTCAATCACGTCCTGCGTGGTTGATAACCAACGGAGACAGTGGTGTAACGATTGCAAGGTTTTGATCCGCCGGACCGGAGCCTTGGATCGCCAACGTCGAGATTCTCCACCAACCCAAGCTATCCTTTACCTAGCGGAAGATCGGGACCACTCCCCCATCAGTTGGTATCAGAGCTCAGATTTCCCGTTAGGTAATCTCGATCTGCTTTTGTTTTTACCCAGAGTCCAGAAAACCGCACCAAAAAAATTCCCCACCGAGAACCCCTTTGTGCCTTGCGATTTTAATTTCAGTTTTAACTTTGTTGAGTTCGTGTTCTTGGTCGAGTCTTGTTGCTGGTTTAGTCATCCCTCTGTGTCGTTTGAGTAGTAGTTGTTCTTGTGTCTCAAAAAAAAATTTCCCCACCGAAACCCCCCCTTTCCGCAACCCTACTTTGTTTTCCACATCGACTCTTTGTGACCCCCCTTCAGTAAAACAGTCATAACTTTTCGCTCGTTTGGCAGAAAAATCTGAAATTTTTTGAGCGTGTTCCTGACCCAATTTGGGTGGGTACCCTAACTCGGTTCCCCAGTTAGCCCTAACCAAAATCGCCAAAAAAAAATCAGGAAGATAAAGAAAAAAATTGGACAAAGTTTTTGCTCGCCGGACAGCGAACTTGTTTGAATTTTTGTGAGCCACATCCCACCTCAGTTGTAGGTGCCAATTTTTGTGGTTGCATCTCTGGTCATCCTTGTTCAAAAAAAATAGAGAGAAAAAAAAGGAGAAAAAAAAATATAAAAAAAAGAGAAGCGGTCCTGTTAGTTGCTTGTCCGAACTCTTGTCCGAACTCTTGTCCGATCTCTTGTCCGATCAGTGGCAGGCAGTGGCAGTTTCTGCTTGTCCAATCCCTTGTCCGAACTCTTGTCCGATCTCTTGTCCGATCAGTGGCAGGCAGTGGCAGTTTCAGTGACAGTTTCTGCTTGTCCAATCCCTTGTCCGATCTCTTGTCCGATCTCTTGTCCGATCTGCAGAGAGCTGAATTTGGCCTGTGTTGCTTCCATTTGAGTTTTGGGCACATAGTTTCCCTCTATTGCTTGAATTTTCACCTTGGGAGCACTAAGGCCAGCAACTTTGACGAGTACTAGGGAATACTTATTGAACTTGGTTTAACTGTTATTATTATCGCTAATCCTTGCTACTCGCTTTGCCTTCCAAGCTACACCTTTCTCTTGGTCAGGACAGGTTCATTCCTTGCAATTGCCACCACCCTCCACTTGGTTCATCACCTGTAGGACGGTGACCTCACTGCGGCGTGGTAAGAACACTTGCAAGCGTGGGTAAGGTGCTTGACGGATTGCTTCCACCCCACACCCACCACCACACCTAGCTGTTTACATAAGGATTATTCTTTGTTGCTTTGTCTTTTCTCTAACATGGCAGCACTTATTGTACAACGTGACTTGAGCATTCACATGGACCAGGACGACCAGGCACAACGGAACAATATATTTCAGACCTTCTTCGGCGTCAAAGACCGTCGTGTACGTGTCATCATCGACAGCGGTAGTTGCAACAATTTGGTGAGCCAGGACATGGTAACGAAGCTTCAACTTCCCACACGTGCACATCCACACCCTTACCACGTGAAATGGCTCAACGATAGCGGTAAGGTCATGGTAACACAAACTGCTCACATCGAATTTGCCATTGGTACATACTTCGGAAGTGCTGATTTTGATGTAGTACCAATGCAAGCATGTTCTCTATTACTTGGTAGACCTTGGGTATATGATAATGATGCTACACACCATGGTAGGAGCAATAAGTACACATTTATGAATAAAGGAAAGAAAGTTACATTGCTTCCTATGACTCCTGCTGAAATTATGAAATTTGAACAAGAAAAACGTGCTAGGGATGCACAAAAGAGCAAACAACTTTCTGAAAATCAGCAAGTAGCTAAAACGCTTTCGAGGCAACAAAAAGATAAAGTTGTGTCTCCTTCTTCATCACAAGCTATTAATCTGAAAGGACGTGTCATGCTTCCCACTAAAACTAACCTTGCAGTACGTAGTTTTCTTGGTCTTGCAGGTTTCTACCGGCGTTTTGTGAAAGATTTCAGCACCATAGCTGGTCCTTTACCTGAGTTGACCAAGAAGGGAGTTACTTCTACTTGGGAGTCAGCACAAGAACAAGCTCTTGCCACACTCAAGGATCACCTTACACGTGCACCTCTACTTCAGCTACCCGACTTTAGTAAGCCTGTTGAGTTAGAATGTGATGCTAGTGGTGTTGGAATAGGAGGTGTGCTGCTACAAGGAGGTAAACCCGTGACCTATTCTAGCGAGAAATTGCATGGTCCACAGTTGAATTATTCTACCTATGATAAGGAATTATATGCCTTAGTGCGTGTGCTTGAAACTTGGCAACATTACCTTTTGCCTAAGGAGTTTATTATACATTCTGATCATGACGCACTAAAATATTTGAGAGGGTAAGCTAAACTGAATCGTAGACATGTTAAATGGGTTGAATTTATTGAATCTTTCCCATACATTGTGAAATACAAGAATGGCAAAGAAAATGTGGTTGCTGATGCATTGTCTCGTACGACTGTTCTTTTATCTCAACTTGATATTAACGTTCCAGATTTGGAAAGTTTGAAAAATTTGTATGTTGTAGATAAAGAATTTGCTGAACCATACACTAAATGTAATGATGGAAAAGGCTGGAAAAAATTTCATGTTTATGACGGGTTCTTGTTCCCCCATGCTAACAAGCTATGTATTCCAGATTCGTCCGTACATTTGCTGATATTGCAGGAATCACATGGCGGTGGATTAATGGAACATTTTGGGAGAGAAAAGACTTTGGCCCTGCTGTCCAATAATTTTTATTGGCTAAAGATGCGGAGAGATGATGAACGATTTGTGCAGCGTTGTGCCACATACCATAAAGCTAAGTCCAAACTTAACCCATATGGTTTGTATACTCCACTTCCTGTTTCTAGTGCACCTTGGGAAGATATTAGCATGGACTTTAATGTGGGATTGCTTAGGACAAAGAGGGGGAGAGACTCCATATTTGTAAGAATGGATAGGTTTTCTAAAATGGCACACTTTATTCCCTGTCACAAGACCAACGATGCTTCACATATTGCTGATTTATTTTTCAGGGAAATTGTGAGATTGCATGGGATGCCTAGAACCATTGTTTCAGATCATGATGTGAAGTTTATGAGTTACTTTTGGAAGACAATGTGGGCCAAGCTTGGCACAAAATTGCTATTTTCAACAACTTGTCACCCGCAAACTGAAGGTCAAACAGAGGTGGTAAACCGTACACTCTCCATGTTGCTGCGAAAAATGATTAAGAAGAACTTGAAAGAATGGGAGGACTGCCTTCCACATGTTGAATTTGCATACAATAGAGCTGTTCACTCAACAACACAATTGTGCCCGTCTGAAGTGGTGTATGGTTTTAAGCCAATCACACTACTTGATTTGCTGCCACTTCCTTTTCAAGAGAGAGCAAACATAGAGGCAACTAAGCGTGCAAAGTTTATGAAAGCTATGCATCTGAAGACCAAGGAAGTTATAGAAAAGAAGGCACGCTATTTTGCTCAAAAGACAAATAAAGGAAGAAAGAAGATGTTTTTCAAACCAGGAGATCTTGTTTGGTTGTACTTGCGCAAGGATCGTTTTCCTGATTTGAGAAAGTTTAAATTGATGCCCCGTGGTGATGATTTAAAACCCTATTTGGGAGCTGACGATGAGCTTGAGTCGAGGACGACTCCAATTCAAGAGAAGGAGGATGATGAGGACATCACTTCACATGATACACACATGGAGCCTCCACCTACAAATCAACTACAAGGACCAATCACACGCACCCGTGCCTGTCGCTTGAACCATGAGGTTAATTCTTTCCTTAGCAATTTTGATTATATTTGTTTGGACGGGATGCTACTGAATTCTAGTGATATTTTGTTGCTTAGGAACATGGGAGATGGAATAGAAGAGTTGGAGTTGAAGATGAAGTCGCACGGATGTTTTGAAGTCAAGATTTCGCTGGTTCGGACTACATCGACCACCATGCACCAAAATGAGCATAACTTCCTCATACGAAGTCCGATTGGCGCGTTCTTTGACTTTTTGGAAAGCTGAGGAGAAGACGGATCGTTTGTCATTCGTTTCACCTCATTTGGAGTCTCGGGTCGTTCTGTGTGATTTACACAGTCCTGCATGACAGAACTGGGCCATGTTGGCCCATAGTCTGAGTCTGTACATCTTCTAGCCCACAGCCCGTGTCTGTTCACCTTCCACAGGCTGCCGCCCTATATATTCTCACGCCAGCCGCCTCTAGGGTTAGGTTTTGCTTTGTTGCATCTACACTGTTGTGTTTAGATCCCGCCTCTTGCACCGGACCGATTGGCTGCTGCATTGGTGTTTGTGAAACCTCACCTTATCTTCGTTTGTATGTGATTTGGCATTCGATTTGTATCCTTCATGTTCTTTCTTGTGTTCTTAGGTTCGCTTGCAGCAATTAGCCTTCGTGGCAAGGTCAATCGCGTCCTGCGTGGTTGATAACCAACGGAGACAGTGGTGTAACGATTGCAAGGTTTTGATCCGCCGGACCGGAGCCTTGGATCGCCAACGTCGAGATTCTCCACCAACCCAAGCTATCCTTTACCTAGCGGAAGATCGGGACCACTCCCCCATCAACTGATCTTGTATCAGACTGTCTAGAAGAGAAGTCGTAGTCGCTACGAAAGCTTAGCTTCCAGATAAGTCATCTATAAATAGGAGTTTACTATTTTGTCCTTAGGCCCACAGTCAGTTAGTGGAATCTGTAAAAATATCCTAAGGGCAGTTTAGTCTTTTCCTTTTATTTAAGCATCTCTAAAAAACCCTAAGGGGCTGCTGGAATATTCCTAGCTATTGGGCTGCCTATAAAAGGGGCCCCAATCCCTAGGGTTAGGTAACCTTTCTAGAATTCACTTTTTAATCAATTGGGTCACTTTTTATTCTCTTGCTCCCTGCTCATTCTCCTGCGCGCCGCCAGGAATATTGCTTCTGTTCTTCGTGAGTTCATCTTGATTCTTCACAGTTCTGGAAGATTTTATTCCTGCTGTTTTATGCGCAACACTTCGTTTATAGCTCTACAATTTCATTTTGCGTGTGGCTATTTTGTTCCTGAGAGAATGTGTCTCTGTTGCTTCTGTTCTTACGATGAGTAGTACTAGTTCTTGCATGCAGCAAGTAGTACCTACTCCCTATAGCAACAGTACACTAGTACTCTAGCGTTGCTTTTTCCTGCATACCCTTTTTGATCGAGTAGACAGTGTCTAGAATTTCTCTGGCTGTTTCTGGTGAAGCCCCTTTTCTGTGCGAAGTCCTTCAGCTCTGTGAGGCAGGCTTCGACTAGACTTTTCCAAAGGCTTTTTTGCAACTAGCAACTCCGATTTTGAACTGTGAACCTAGCTTCGAAGTGTGCTCTGTTCTAAGGTTTTATTTTGACATACTTCGGCTGTTTTTGCGAAGCATACTCCGACAGGTTTCAAAGTGAGCTTCGAAGCATGTCTCTCTGGTAGACTTCGCTCAGAGTGTATTTCTGAGAAGTTTACGGCTGTTGTCATTTCTGTGGAACTCAATTTGTGGGTTCGAAGTTTGCTATTCGAAGTATGTTTTTGGGCTTCGACTTCTTGTGTGACAACACCTGCAGACTCCGTTTCGAAGTTGGTCTGTAATTCGAGGGTTACCACTCCAATAGTCATTCTTTGATCTAGCTAGCTTCGATGGTAGCGTTGTAGGCTTCGATTTGGTCTTGCTGTTGTGTTTGGCTTTGCTCCATCTCTCGAAGCTTGTGTTGTTGTGAACTTTGTTCGAAGCTCTCTGATCGGAGTATAAGCTTCGATGCTTTGGTTTTGAAGGTACTCTGCAGTTAGTCTTCGAAGTATATTGTTCGAAGCAGACTTCGATACTTTCGTCCTTCGCCCCGAAGCATACTTCGCTTTCTGTCTCATTCGAACTAGGCTAGTTTCCACAAACCTTCAGTACTTCCACGACAGCCTTCGACAAGGGACCGCGAAGCAGGCTTCGTCACTGCAAAGCAGGCTTCGACACTGTGAAGCAGGCTTCGACACCGCGAAGCAGGCTTCACCAAGTCTAGGCTAGATACTGTTAGACTTGGGTGATATGTTCTGCTGCTTAGTCTCTTGAGGTGCGTTGGGTGTTGGGAACAGGCCATTGGTTCGAAAGAATTTTTAGGCGCCCATTCACCCCCCTCTGGTCGCTACTTTCGGTCCTACATCAACCCCGCGGCCACGGAGCGGAGAGGTCGTGGTCTTCGAGGCCTTCTTCGAGGCAGGCCTGGGGCTTCCGACCACCGACTTCTTAGCATAGGTATTGGACATGTTCCACATCACTTCGCCCCAGCTTTCTCCCAACGCCATCACCCGTCTGGCTGTCTTCGAATGGGCGCTCCAGGCCAAAGGGTGCGAGGGGCAATCGGAGGTCTTCGCTGCCACCCACGAAGCCATCTGCCAGCCAAAGCCGCAAGATGGCCCTGGGGACACCAAGGTGATAACAGCCTTCGGAAGTGTCAACTTTCAACTACGGAGGGAGCACGCCCAACATTTCCCAGCGAAGGCCATCAACGACCGCTGGTACACGAACTGGATCCTTCGGTGGTTCTATCCTGAGGTTGGAGAGGACTCCCCTCTCATTGGACCCCTTCAAGAGATCTGGTTTCGGAAGGAGGCGGAGGTTACCCCGAACCCTAGCCTGCTCTCAACGCGTCTAGGGCTACTGACTTCGGTGGCTAGCCATATGAGCATGCGCGATCTTGTCGAAGAGTTCATTGCTCTTCGGATTCCACCCCTCGGGGCCAGCTGGCCAATAGTATTTCAACAAGCTTCGGAGGGTGAGCTCCGAACTCTAGGTAAGACTTCGACTCCTGCAATAATATGTTAGATGATGAAAATAACATACTTATAATATGTTACCCTTTTTTCAGCGGCTCCACTGGCGTTAGCTCCGGAGCAGATAGCAAGGGCCATCGAACGGGTCCTCGGAGCCCCTACGGTGGCTGAAAGGCAGAAGAGGATGGAGCTGGTGGGGAGCTGGGAGCGCTCCAACAGGGTGTGGGGAGCCCTCAGGATGGTGCCTCCTCCTCTGCCGGATTTTAACCCGGCCGGAGCGGCCCCTTGGAAGAGGAAAGCCATCACCGAGCCCTCGAAAAAGGCCGGCAAGACCCCCACCAAGAAGAAGAAGGTGGTGAAGATCCCTCCTCAACTGACCCCTGCTTCGTCCGCTTCGTCATTGGGCATTCAGAGCTCGGCTTCGGAGGAGTCCGGGAGCAAAGGCTCCGACGCCCAGTTGGCGAAGTTCGAGAACTACCTCCTAGATGTGGAAGAAGACGCAGCAGGGGTCCCAACCGAAGCTTCTACCCGAGAGGCTGCGAAGGTAGACACGGCACACACTCCCGCGCCCGCTATCATGAGCTCGGAGCCGGAGACCATCGCCCCCAACTCACCCGTAACGGGGGTGATCACTGTGGAGGTTGAGGCTCCAGCGGCGACTACACCAGAGAGGACTTCGGGGGACGACCTCAACGATTTTACCTCACTGTGCCTCCGAAGGTAAACTTTGAATCTTTTGCCTCAGTCGATTCCTGCAACAATTTTTACTTGTAAATGTTCACCAAATACCTTGATACTGCAGGTACATCGAGGGGCGACGAAGCCCCGGCTGCACATGAAGCTCCAGCTTCTTCTGGGGTTGTGGTTCCGATGGACACCTCGACTCCAGTAGACACTCCGGCTCTGGTGGCAGGGGCCGTTTTCCGCCGACGTGGCTCCGGTGACCGGGGCCATCCCTACCGACGCGGCTCCGGTGGCTGGGGCCATCCCTGCCAACGCGACTTCAGCCGAAGGGGTAGCCGCCGAAGGAGGAGCTACCTCCACCGGAGTCGAGCCTCGTGTCTTCGTGCCGGGGAGGGGCAAAAGCATGTCGAGCCTCGGACTCCCTCCTTCCCGACGACGACACCCTCTTCCAATGATCCTTAGGCAAGCAACTCGGAGGAAGAGGCAACGGCGGATGATCGCCAAGCTCTGTCTTGGCTTCCTCTGCTGGCTCCGTTTCTGGAGAAACGAACGGGCCTCCGGGCGCTCCTGGAGCCTTTGTCGGAGAAATGCCAGGAAGTTGCCAACTCTGACTTGGTCTTCATTCTAAGCGAAGCCAGGGCTCCGGGGCTCAACATGGCCCTCGAAAGGGCTGCCCTTCAGGTATAAAAAGCACCGCAAATATTTTCAATTAGTAAATGTAAATACCTGGTACTTACTTGTTCCTTTTGCAGCAATTTGTCCTTGCTAGAGCGGTAGCGACTTCCAATGAAGTCGAAACTAACCGACTTAAGAGGAAGGTTACCACCCTCCAAGCCGCACTCAAAGGCTCCGAAGAAAGAGTACTTCGGTTGGAGGAAGAAGCCCTCGAAGAACGGAGGGCTAGGGCCGAAGCCGACGAAGCCCTCCGACTCACAAGGAAGGACTGCGACACACTCCGGACTTCAGCCCAAGAAGCTGAAGCCGAGTGCTTGGTGCTCCGAGCGGAGGTTGAGAAGCTCCGGCAGGCGGCGGCTACTTTGAGCACCCAGCTGGTAGAGCTCCAAGGCTCTCTCAAGCAAGCGATGGCCCAGAAGAGCTCCTTGCTGTCCCGGATGGCCGAAGTGTCCGCTACCACTGCGGGGTTGGAGGCGGCAGAGAAGAAGAATGCCAATGTAGCCGAACGTACCTTGGATGCCCTTCAGGGTACCTTGGAATATTTTGGCACCATGTGCCCTTTGTCTTCTACCGTGGCCAGCGAGTCCCTCGACCGGAAGCTGAAGAGGATCCAAGTGGCGACGTCGCTGATGATGAGCTCCGGCGTCCGGTACGGAGAGATCTCCAGACAGTGCGCTGGAATTGGAGTCCTCCGTCACCTCGAAGCCCTTCAGATTCCTATTTCTCCGGTCAGGGGTTCGACACCCGGAAGCTTTGCCTCCGAGGACTTGTTGCATCCTTCGCCAAATGTAGCCTCGGCCTGGGAAGTTTTCCGGTCAACCTGGAAGACGGACCACAAGGATTCAGCTAAAGCTTGGATCGACGAGGCCCGTCGGCAGAAGCAAGCACAGACAAGGCCGCCGCTTCCAGCCTCGCCAGCTCCGGCACCTCTTGCTCCACCAACCGACCCGCAGGTCTAGCTCATAGGACAATTATGTATAAGAAATCTTGTAAAGCCCCTTGCATTAATTAAAAGTTTATAAATGAAGAGCTTGTTTGGGTGTTTTGTTCTTTTAGGTTCTGTCATGCCCTTCGGAACCTAACATCGAAATACTGGAATTTAACGAAGGGCTCCAGAAGGAGTGGGCAAGCCTCGAGAGCTTAAGGCCTTACCGCCGCTCTCGCTTCTCTGTTCCTCGCGGAGATAAAGGGGAGGTAACCCTCAAGGTTTTTCAAGAAGTCTTAGCTTATATCAAGGAGGAGGAAAAAGAGAAAGAATCTTCATCCTCCGAACATATGGATTGGTCTGACTCGGAGTATCGGGCCAAAGACCCTGCGGAGGCTAACTCCGAAAGACTTCTGACTTGGGCCGAGCTTCAAGAGGAGAAGAAGAAACTGCGAGCCTTGAAGAAGAAGAGAATCACTCGAACAAAAAAGACAATCCCGGTGGCTTCGAGCTCCGAAGGACAAAGTAGCCGGAGAGGTAGCTCTAGAGGCCGACAGGGTCTCTGATTTTTCTTAGGCTTGGACCAAAACTTCTCTTAATGTAAAAGTATGATAAATTAATATGAATTGCACCAGAAGCATCTTGTTTGTTCTTTACCCTCCTACCCCTCCTTGTGGGTGGGGGACCTTACGCGTTGCAAAAAGGTCCGTCAGTCACAATGACGTGCACAACAATTCAATGCTTCACACAATACTTAATAACCATATTTTACCTTTTCGTAGGGTTCTTCGAACATAGGTTCATATTATGATTTTTGTAAGTGTCGGAGCTGATTTTTTTATTTGCAGGCACTTATACTAGTCGCTTAGGACTTTAAAAGTGTCTCATTGGTCGGAGCCTTGAAACCTTATTGCTTGGTCACCTTCGACTCTTTTACAGATGCTTCGAACCCGCAGGCCGGAAGTCTATTTATCTTTAAAGTCCTTGGACTCTTCTACGGATCCTAACAAGACGGAGCCTGGAATCCGTAGGCTGGCCACCTTCGGCTCTTTTACAGATACTTCGAACCCATAGGGCGGAAATCTGTTCTTTTAAAGTCCTTAGACTCTTCTACAGATCCTAACAAGCCGAAGCCTGTAATCCATAGGCTGGCCACCTTCGGCTCTTTTACAGATACTTCGAACCCGGAGGCCGGAAATCTGTTTATCTTTAAAGTCCTTGGACTCTTCTACGGATCATAACAAGCCGGAGCCTGGAATCCGTAGGCTGGCCACCTTCGGCTCTTTTACAGATACTTCGAACCCGAAGGCCAGAAATCTGTTTATCTTTAAAGTCCTTGGACTCTTCTACGGATCCTAACAAGCTGGAGCCTGGAATCCATAGGCTAGCAGTGAAGCCCTTGAACCCATGGTTCGCAGGCTGTTGCCCGGGTCTTGGGAAAGATGCTTGACTCTGCAAGCATCTTCGTCCTCCCGATGCGTCCATCAGGAGTAAGGGATATTCGAAGAGCAAACAAAATTCGACCTTCCACTTTATTTAGAAAAGGAATTTTTACAAGTGATTACAAGGAGCCCCTAAGCGTAGTAACGCTTAAGGTGCTCTGCATGCCATGCATGTTTCAATTCTTCCCCTTCTAAATTAGCTAATTTAAATGATCCGGGGCGCCCTGAGCGTAGGATAATATATGGTCGTTCCCATTTATTTCCTAGCTTCCCCGGGGCTATTACACTTCGCAAAACTAAATGACCTGGTCTAAGCTCGTTCATCTTTATCTTCGGGTCATACCATGTTTTTGTTTGGCCTTGGTACTTCGTCAGATTGGCGATAGCTCGAAGCCTTGTTTCTTCTCACAAGTCCAGCAAAGTGTTTCTTTCATCTTCATCTCCAGGCTGCACTACACGAAGGGATCCACCCCTGAGCTCCATAGGAGTCATGGCCTCATCTCCGAATAGTAGTCTAAATGGGGTAAAGCCTGTGGACCTGGCTTGAGTGGTTCGAATGGACCACAAGATCATGGGAAGCTCCTTGACCCACAGCCCCTTGGCCAACCCGACAATCCGTCGATTCAGACCGGAGAGAATGTTCCCGTTGGCTCGCTCGACAGCTCCGTTGGACTATGGATGGCGCACTGCTGCGAAGCATAACTTAATGCCCAGTTCTTCACAAAATTCTTTGAATGTATCAGCTTCGAACTAGGTTCCATTATCCACGGTTAGCTCCCTTGGCACTCCGAACCTGCACATAATATTTTGCCAGAAAAACTTTTGCACATTCCTTGAAGTGATAGCAGTCAATGGTTCTGCTTCGACCCACTTTGAAAAATATTCGATTGTTACCACTGCAAACTTCAAGCTGCCTTTGACCATTGGAAAAGGGCCTATGAGGTCCATTCCGCATCGAGCCATTGGCCACACCGGGGCAATAACTTGAAGTGGGACTAGCGGACGGTGGCTTCGTCTTCCCAACCACTGGCATCCTTGGCAAGTTCGGACCAACTCCTCCGCATCTCTTACAATTGTCAGCCAGTAGAGCCCCTGCCGAAGTGTTTTGCCTGCTAGAGCACGAGGGGCTAAGTGGCTTCCACATAAACCTTCGTGAATGTCCCGAAGTATGTCTTGGCCTTCGGGTTGAGAGATGAACTGGAGTAGAGGAGAACACACTCTGGCTTTGTACATCATCCCATTGACAAGCTTATAATTTTGAGCCCTTGCTTGTACCCTTCGGGAATCTGGACCTTCTAAAGAATCTGCGCTACCTTGCAAGACATCCATTATCGGAGCCCGCCAATCTGCAGCTGGAATGCAAAGGACTTTTGCAGAGGGTAATTGATTGACAATAGGCTTGACTAGTTCTTCATAAAAAAGCACCCTCTGGTAGGTCCAATGCTCTGGATGCAACCTTTGGCAGAATGTCTGCAAGTTGATTATCTGCTCGAGGGATACTTCGAACAGAAAATCGTTTGAATGCTTCTTCAGTCTTGCGGATTTCCTCCAGATACTTCGCTAGATGTGGGTTCTTTGCTTGAAAGCTTTTATCGACATGCCCTGCGATGACTTGGGAATCTATTTTAATTATTATCCTTGCTGCTCCAAGTGCCTTTGCCTTTCAGAGGCCTAGCAGGACCCCTTCGTATTCCGCAATATTATTGGTGGTCTTAAAGTTGAGCCTCACAGAATACATGGCCTTTTGCCCTGGCGGTGATATGATGACTACTCCAGCTCCAGCACCAGATGCCTGATAAGCTCCGTCAGAAAATATTGTTCATAAACCTTCGGAGGGCTACTCCGGAGTCCAAACTGCAGATGGAGTCCATTCTGCTACGAAGTCAGCTATGATTTGGGATTTGATAGCTGTTCTTGCTGTGAAGGAAATTCCGAAGGGGTCTAGCTCGACAGTGTAGGACCGAAAGTAGCGACCAGAGGGGGGGTGAATGGGCGCATAAAAATTCTTTCGAATCAATGGCCTGCTCCCAACACCCAACGCACCTCAAAAGATTAAGCAGCAAAGCGTGAATAGATTGCCTAAGTCTAAAAGTATCTAGCCTAGAAATGACGAGTGTTCTAAACAAAGAAACACCAAAATAGTGCTAATAGGCAGATAAACAAAACATTCAAAAACTAGGCAGATCAAAACTTCTCAGCAGATGATCTAAGTGTACATGAAAAGAGATGAGAAGTTACTGTTCAAAATTGTCTCATGTTAGAAACTTGTGAAGCCTGCTTCGCAATGTCAAAGCCTGCTTTGGGGTTCCTTGTCGAAGGCTGTCGTGCAAGTGTCGAAGGTTTGTGGAAACTAGCCTAGTTCGTGTGTGACAGAAAGCGAAGTATGCTTCGAAGCGAAGTATTAAAGTATTGAAGCCTGCTCCGAACAATGTACTTCGAAGCCTAGACATCGATCAGAAAGCTTCGAACAAAGTTCACAGAAATGTAACCCTCGAAAAAGAAGCGAAGCCAAACACACGGCAGCAAGACCAAATCGAAGTCTATACTCTACCTTCGAAGCTAGCTCGATCGAGGTCCGACTACCGAAGTGGTAACCTCCGAACCTTAGAACAGCTTCGAATCGAAGTGTGGTGATGCTCTCACAAGAGATCGAAGCCTAGAAACATACTTTGCAAAAGAGTGTCGAAGTATGTCAGAACAAAACCTTAGAACAGAGCACACCTCGAAGCTAGATTCACAGCTCAAGTTTGGAGTCCTAGCGAAGCCTTCGAAGAAGTCAGGTTGAAGCCTGCTTCACAGAATAGAAGGACTTCGCACAAGCGAGGAGGCTTCGCCGAAAATAGCTAGAGAAAAAACAAGGCTCGGTCTAGTCGATCAAAAAGCTACACAGGAAAAAGAAAGTCTAAAGAACTAGTGTACTGTTGCTGCAGGGAGTAAGTACTACTTGCTACAAGCAAGAACTAGTACTCCTCACGTGAAGAACAGAAGCAACAGAGAGAGGAAAAACACACAGGAATAAGAAAACGCATGTCACACGAAGCTGCGAAGTCACAGAAAACACTGCATAAGGAATGACAGGAATAAAATCTTCCTGATTCGTGAAGAATGAGTTAAAATCACGAAGAACAGGAGAATGTTCCTGGCGGCGCACGCAAAGAAAGAGAGATAGAGCGCAGGAATCAAAAATGACCCAATCCTTGAATAAAAAAGTAATTTCTTGAAAGGGTGGCCTAACCCTAGGGATTGGGGCCCTATTTATAGGTGCCCAATAGCTAAGAATATTCCACCAGCCCCTTAGGGTTTTTTACAGACGCTGAAATAAAGGAAAAGACTAAACTGCCCTTAGGATATTTTTACAGACTCGACTGACTGACTGTGGGCCTAGGGACAAAATAGTAAACTTCTATTTATAGATGACTTATCCGGAAGCTAAGATTTCGTAGAAACTACGACTTCTCTTCTGGACAGTCCGATACAAGATCAGCGGTCGTCAGTTTTGCGCCGAAACTGACAAAGCCTCCACCAACTTTGCACCAGGTACCCGGATTGGGCCGGCCCGACTCCGTAGCTCTCTTAGCCCGGAAATCGCTCACCGCCCGTGTACCTGAGTCAATCCTGGTCAACAGCCTAGTGGGTCTTCTGCTACTCCTGGCCCATGTACCCGGATTGGGCCAGCCTGACTTCGCAGCCCCTCTGCCCAACAGTCGCTCGCTGCCCGTGTACTTGAGTCACACGCGGCCCATGACACAACAGATCTTTCTTCTTCTTTTGTCCTCTTTGACTATCGTTGACAATGAGTCATCACATCTGGAGCCATGAGGCCCACGCTATTCAGCATGGCTCCTCAATCTCCCCCTTGATGAGTGCATTGTCAACACTTCACTTCTTCAGCTCTTCAGTACATGCGAACACATGTGGAAACACGAAAACGAAGCACAAGAAAACAAAGAAGAAGAAAATAAAGTAAAAGTTTAACCCTAATGACCAAAAGCCAAACAAAAAGCAAAAAGCAAGAAGTGGTCATTATGGTTAACCAAAATGTAAAAACTCAAAATGAGTGCGATCTCAGAAACATCAATAAGGATATCAAAAGAGTAAGGACAAACGGGACAAAAACTCCCCCTGAAACAAATCCCAGAGAAAACCAAAACTCCCCCTTGAACTCTTATCCCAAAATTTCTCCCCCTTGTTGACAAGTGAACTCATCAAGCACTCTAAAAAGACACAGACTCCTCCTGAAACGCAACTCCCCTTCAAAAATGCACAATGAATGCAACTGGGGTGCAGGTGGAGTGTAGAAAGCATGCTTCTCAGATATGATTGACTGCAATTACAGTAGCTAACAGGTATAGCAAAATACATACTGTCGAAGATACATGGCAAGATCAGTGCAACAGATGATATCTAAAGAAAGCCATTAGCACACATTTTTCAATTTTTGCAAACAAAAGGATCACCACATTTTCCAGTTGACGGGCAAGGTAAAGCATGAGATGTAGAAGCTAACTGATATCTACCATGACAAGCATTGTCCAAAAACAAAGTGCTTGAGCAAACTTGTTATCATTGCAATTTTCAGGCTTTTTTCTTTTTTCTTTTTCATTGTTGCCAGGGGTTATTTGCATGTCAAACCTTATGCTGACCGACCAAGTCAAGCCTAGGCCAGAACTGGATCATCAGAAGCTTAAGATTTTGGTCTTGGCATACACTACACTGTCCTAGTTCATACTAAAGTGCTATGGTATGCAGTCCAGAACAATACAATGCGACAAAACAAACCCACCTGGATCTTTTCAAGTTATGCATAAAAAGGCATGGAATTTTCATTTTCTTGATTTTTCATCATTTTTATAGCACATTTCCATGTTTAAAGCATAAAGATATCCAAGTTGCACATTTGCATCTAAGTTAGGAATTTGCCACAAGGCATGTAACAGATAGCAAGAACATTCATCCTACGCATGCTAGTTACCAGAAGCAATGGTGATCATTTTTCAAGTTTAAAGCATAAAAGCCATGCATATGACAGATATCAGACATATCAAGTGAACTGAACCAAAGCATGATCATTGACAAGTATTCAAAAGCATGTACCAGCTAGAATAGGTAAAGCAGTTCAATCATATAACAGAAGTAGCTCAAAAGTGTGATATGTGAATATGTATGATATGAACACACACAAAAAGACTCAAGAAAAAAGTAAGAAAGAAAAACTAACGCAAAATATCCTAGAAAGGATACACAACACCCAAATCCCCTTGTAAATGCTCAAAAGTAGACTGATCTAGGGGTTTGGTGAAAATGTCAGCCAACTGATGATGGGTATCAACATGAACAAGGTCAATGACACCTTTCTCATATTGATCCCGTAGAAAGTGAAAGCGCACATCAATGTGTTTAGTTTTTGAATGGAGACAAGGGTTTTTCTCTACACTAATAGCACTGGTGCTGTCGCAAAACAAAGGAACTCTGGTAGGAAAGAACAACCCAAAGTCTCGCAAAGTGGAAATCATCCAAACTAACTATGAGCAGCAGCTGGCAGCAGCTACATACTCAGCCTCAGTGGTCGAAAGAGCAACTCCAGACTGCTTTCGAGAAGATCAAGACATAAGAGACAAACCAAGAAATTGGCAAGTACCGGAAGTTGACTTGCGATCCAATCGGCACCCACCAAAGTCGGCATCCGAAAAGCCAGATAGATCAAGAGATGATGATGCTGAATAGTAAAGACCGAGATCGGGCGCATAAGTGAGATACCTGAAAATGCGCTTGACAGCCTGCCAATGAGACGCGCGTGGTGAAGACTGGAAACACGCGCAAAGTCCCACGGCGAACTGTATGTCCGGTCTTGTCGCCGTCAAGTAAGCAGCGAACCGATCATCCCTCGAAACTCCCGCGCGTTGACCTTGACGCCGCTCTCATCCTTGTCCAGGCCCCCAGATGTGCCCATCGGGGTCAAATGCGGCTTCAATTCCCCACCAAAGTCAAATTTCATCAACATGTCACGAGTGTACTTACCTTGGTGGATGAAGGTGCCGTCCTTGGTCTGCTTGATTTGGAGCCCTAAGAAATACTTCAGCTCACCCATGAGGCTCATCTCAAACTCGCTGTGCATCTGCTCAGAAAACTTGGACACAAGAGAATCAATAGTACCACCAAAAATAATATCATCCACGTAAATATGAGCAACTAAGAAGTCTGAAGCAACTCTGATCAAAAAGAGAGTCTTGTCCACATAACCCATCACAAAGCCCTTCCCCAACAAAAACTGCTTTAACTGGTCATACCAAGCCCTGGGGGCTTGCTTCAACCCGTATAAAGCTTTTTGCAGCTTAAAGACATGTCGAGGAAACTTAGGGTTCTCAAAACCGGGGGGATGCCTAACATAAACTTCCTCCTCTATGAACCCGTTCAGAAAAGCACTCTTAACGTCCATTTGAAAAAGCTTAAAATGCTTTGAAGCGGCAAAAGCTAAGAGAATGCGAATGGACTCAAGACGGGCAACAGGAGCGAAAGTTTCTTCAAAATCAATACCTTCCTTCTGGCAAAAACCCTGGGCAACTAGTCGAGCTTTGTTGCGCACCACAACCCCATCTTCACCTTGCTTGTTCTTGAACACCCACTTGGTGCCTATGGGGTTGCATCCTGGTGGTGGCTCAACTAGTGTCCAAACCCGATTACAGACAAAATTCTCAAGCTCTTCTTGCATAGCATTAATCCAATTAGAATCAGAAAGAGCATGAGAAACGTCTCTGGGGTCAAAAGATGCAACAAAAGCAGATTCAGCAAACACAACAAGAGAGGTACCAGATGAACGCAAAGTTCTCTCAGTCAAATCACCAATGATGAGCTCTGAGGGGTGATCAGGCTGAACTGCTCGGGATCCTTGGTGATCTGAAGTCACCTCACCGGAGTCAGCAGCTGGCACCTCTGGACTCGATTGAGGGGGCTCGATTGAAGTGGAAGAAGTGATCAGAGGTCCGCCCTCGTCCTCAGTCGAAGTCTCAGAAGGTGTGGGCTCTGTAGGACGTGCAGAAGGCCCACCCTCATCAGCAGCTCGAGTATCCTCATCTTCCCCGAAGATGGACTCTCCGAGCTCATCATCACCAGAAAGCTCAAAAGAAGGAGTCAAAGAAGGCAAGGACTCATCGAAAGAAACCTCACAAGTCTCGACAAGCTGCTAGGAGTCGAGGTTCCAAACACAGAAGCATCGAGAATGCAATGCATAACCAAGAAAGATTCCATCCCAGCAACGAGACTCAAACTTGTCCAAATGCCCTCCCTTCTTGAGCACAAAGCACTTGCAGCCAAACGCTCACAAGTGGCTCACCTTGGGCTGTCTACCAAACTGCAACTCGTATGAGGTCTTACCTAGGTAAGCTCTAAGAAAAATGCGGTTGGCCAGATAGCAAGCTGTGTTCATGGCTTCAGCCCAAAAACGCCTTGGAGTCATGTGCTCATCGAGCATCGTCCTATCCATCTCGACTAGCGTGTGGTTCTTTCGTTCCACAACGCCATTCTGTGGGGGAGTGTAAGGAGCAGAAAACTGATGGTCAAGACCCTGATCACTACAGAAGCTAACGAACTGAGAGTTCTTGAAATCAGAGCCGTTGTCGGATTGGGCCAGCCCGACTTCGCAGCCCCTCTGCCCGACAGTCGCTCGCTGCCCGTGTACCTGAGTCACACGCGGCCCATGACACAACAGATCTTTCTTCTTCTTTTGTCCTCTTTGACTATCGTTGACAATGACTCATCACATCTGGAGCCATGAGGCCCACGCTATTCAGCATGGCTCCTTAGACAGCCCATTTCCCGATCCTCCCCGTAGAATCTTTGCTTCGGAGCATATCACCAAGAGGGTACGAGGTAGGAACAATTAAGTTATGCGCCAGAAAGTAATGCCTTAGCTTCCGCGAGGCCATTACCATGGCATAAGCAAATTTCTTGAGCTCGGAGTATCTTATCTTAGCTCCGAACAAAGCTTCTGAAACAAAATAAACTAGGTTCTGTACCATCTTTCCCTTAAGCTCAACTTCCCTGACCAGTACTGCACTTACTGCGGAGCCTGTGGCTGCAAGATAGAGGAGGAGTGTTTCCTCCGGGAGGGGCACAGTAAGCGTTGATAGGCTTCCGAGGTATGCTTTGATATCATCGAAGCTCTTCTGGCACTCCGGCGTCCAATTGAAACTTTCGGACCCCTTTAGGGCTTTGAAAATTGGAAGGCTTCGTTCCGCTGACCTGACCAGGAATCTGCTAAGAGCTGTGAGCCTTCCTGCTAGCTTATGCACTTGCTTCAAATTTTCTGGTGGAGCCATTCTTTGCAGTGCACTTATCTGCATTGGGCTAGCTTCGATTCCCCTGCTCGAAACTAAGTACCCTAGAAGTTTTCCTGCTTGCACCCCGAATATACATTTTTCAGGGTTGAGGCGTACTCCACATGCTCGGAGGCTCTCAAACGTTTCAGCTAAGTCTAGATTATGCTGGTGCTTTTGAGCACTTTTTATTACAATGTCATCCATATAGGCTTCAACATTCCGGCCTATTTGGTGACCTAGAGCTTTAGCTATTAAATGTGAAAATGTGGCTCCAGCATTCCGCAAGCCAAAAGGCATTCCTACATAACAAAATACCCCGGAAGGAGTTATGAAACTTGTCTTGGCTTCGTCTTCACGCTTTAGCCAGACTTGATGATACCAGAAGTAAGCATCGAGGAAGCTTAGCAATTCGGAGCCGGCTGTGGAATCCACCAACTGATCTATTCGGGGCATCGGGTAGGGGTCTCGTGGGCATGCTTTATTTAATGAAGTAAAGTCGATGCACATGCGCCACTTGCCCGAGTCCTTCTTCCTTACAAAAATGGGGTTTGCCAACCACTTGGTATGGGCTACCTTCCTGATGATGCCAGCCTTTAACAATTTTTCTACTTCGATTTTGGCGAGGCCTGCCCTTTCCGCAAACAGTTTATGGAGCCCCTGGCGCACTGGCCTAGCCTTCGGGTTGATGAGCAAGCTGTGCTCGATGATACTCCGATCAACCCCGGTAATGTCTTCGTCACTCCAGGCAAAGACATCCAAGTTTTTCTTGACAACTTCTTCCAACGAGGCAGCTATCTCTGGGGATAGCCCCTTGCCAAACTGTATAGGGTATTCTTTGCCATCTTTTAAAATTATCTTCGTCATGACATCACCTTCCGGGCTTGGTTTAAGGGAGAGCCCCTTCGAAGAGTTCGAAGCCTCCGGAACCTCTTCTGCGCGCTCCGTCACACTGTGTACTTGCCGGGGGTCCAACGGCTGGTCGTGACCATACTCCATCCTTTGGGCTATAGCCTAGTCTCCTGAAACAGTAAGAACTCCACCTTGCGTGGGCATTTTGAGACAGAGATAGTTGTGATGCGATATAGCCCCGAATTGGTTCAGCATTCCTCGCCCGAAGATTGCGTTGTAAGCATAGGGGGCATCGATGACATCGAAGATCACCTCCTCCACCCTGGCCAAAGACCCCTCTCCGAAAGCAACCTCGAGTTCTATCTGGCTGAGGGCATCGAGAGGCGGACCTGCGAAGCCTTGAAGTGGCAGGGCAGCTGGAAGTAGATGCTTCCAAGGTATGCACATTTGATCGAAGGCCTGGACAAAAATTATGTCTACGGAGCTCCCGCCATCTACCAGGATACTTCGGACTTCCACCCCTGCTATATCTGTGGAAATGACCAAGGGGTCAGCATGGGGGAACTTCACCCCCGCGGCATCACTGGCAGTAAAAGAAATGGGCACATGAGACCATTCTGGCATTCCTTCCGCGGAACTCGAGGTCCCAATGTGCCCTACTTCGCAAACGTATTCACGCCGCTGCCTCTTGGACATGTTACTGAGGGTCCCCCTCCGGAGAAGGGCAGGACCACTCGCTTGCCATAGTCTTGGGGGTCTTCCTGCTTCGGTGGTGGCATAATGTTGGCCACCGGCAGTCGCATGGGGGCTTCGGGGACACCGGATCGGGCCACGATTTGCACAGGCTTCGACCGTGCTGCTGGTGGGGTTCGATCTGAAGTACCCTGCCCGGTACTTCGTCCTAGGTATTCACCCCGAAGGGTTAACACCGACTTGCAGTCCTTCGTGTCATGGCTTCTATTGTCGCCATTCACGTAGCAGAAGAAACTCCAGCCTTGAAGCCTTCCGCCTGCTGATAATTGGCAGGTGCCTTCGGAATGGAAGGTGCGATGCTTAATACCTCCAAACGGAAATGCTTCTTTCCTCGCCTGTGATCGCTGAAGCGATTGTCTTGAGGGGGTTGCAGAGAAGCTGAGGCTTCAGGCTCCGTCTTCACTTCTCGAAGGGCAGGTGCGGGAGCTATGGCTCACCGAAGGCAGCCCTCCTCTGCCTTGGCATACTGCTCGAAGTATGCCATCAGCTACGCCACAGATGTCACAGGCTTCCGATGGAGCTTGCTGAGGAGATCGGGGTTTAGCACCCCTTCCCGAGCGGTGTCGACTACCGAAGAGGTAGACAAGCCCTTGATCTGCGACTTGGTGTGGGCGAAGCGTGTGAAGTATTCCCGAAGTGTTTCTCCCGCTCGCTTCTTCACCTGGAACAAGCTCCCTGTAACATTGGAACCACAAAGGTACCCTAGAAGTTGCTTACAAACTTCCTCTTCAACTACTCCCACGATCTCATCGATCCTGGCTTCAAGGACCAGAACCATCAGAGCGCCACACCTTCAAGAGCGAGGGGGAAACACTTTGCCATAGTGTTGCGCACCCCTCCACTTGCTTCTATCGCCAGGGCATATGAGCGGGCAAATTCTCTGGGGTCTGACCCGCCGGAGTACTTGTGCAACTTCAAGGCCTTGAACCTGGGATTGAAAGGCACCCTTTGCAAGTCCGAATGTAGCGGAGACTCATCGTCGAAAGATGCATTCTCAGCCTCCTTCGGGACTTGAACAGCTTCGGGAAGATTGTGAGCACCACCGTCTTGGGGCCCTTCTAGAGTCTTGGTGGAGGCTTGGGAGCGGAGGCGATCAGTGGCCTCTTGCTTCCATCTAGCCACTTCCTCCTGAAGCCGCGCTATCTGAGTATCTTCGGCCTCAGGAAGGTCTTCGTCTTCGCCAGAGGGTAGCTCTAGGTCTTGGGAACTGAGATAATCAGTTTGGAGCACCGTAGGAGGAGCCCGAGGGCCTCTAGGCACTCGACGCCCAGCGACACCCTCGAGGACCGTTGGAACAGCTGAGGGTCCGACTCCGTTGGTCCGAGGGGACCTTCGGAGAGGACCCGAGGCTTGGCTTTGCTTAGGAGGCATAACTAGCAACGGAGAGGTCTGAAGACCGAGGACTTTGATTGGTCTGGGAAGGCGAGGGAAGGCCTTCGAACTGCACTAGGAAGCCCCTTACCGAAGGGTGCGCGGAATCTTGGGACTCTGAGGCTCCCTCCGTAAGTTCTCTTCGAAGTGCAGTCAGCATTAGAGAAGTAGCTTCTAGAACTAGGTTCCCCACGGACGGCGCCAACTGTTGGCGTAAAAGATTACGCTAACAGGTTCTCTGAGATCAAGAACAGACAAATAGTGAGTTCGTGTTTAAGAACTATCTCAAGCCTCCGAATGGATAATAGCTTAAGTAGTCCGAATAGGTGTATTGGAATAGCTGAGTATTCGATCCCTATTACAGGGTAAGGAGGGGGGTATTTATAGGCAAAAACGTCTAAGGAAAAGACCTATTTATCCCTTGATTACAACCGACATAGTGGAAACTATTTGGTACCCTGAGCAGGGTTAAAATGGTAAAATCTACCCAAAGCAAGTAGATAAGCCAAACATCTTATCAATCCTGTAGTTTGGCTCCGAAGCCTCATATCGTGTGGAGGGTTCCTTTGGATCATAGATCGAAGCACCCTTCGGCTTCACGACTCCTCCACCTTCGAGCATGAGCCCATCATCTCCGAAGCTGATAAGTCCTTTTGAACTGTTAATCTCTAAGTCCTAAAAGTGAAGCATTTTCCCCCAACAGGGTAAATTACAAATTTAATTATTTAAATCTCAGCAAAATTTATATTTATTCATTTCCTGTTAATGTAATGAAACCACTAAGTTTTCTCTGAACCTCTTATTTTAAATTAGTTAGAAAACTCAAAATAAGATTATTCACAATTAAAACCCCTTTTATAAAGAACCATATTTCATTATAGTTCATTTTAAATATCCATAAAATGAATTTCAGAAACTTAACACCTTTATTTTCCCTCAGTTAACCTAAGCAAAACCTTTATGCTTGTTGTGTGGTTTCATTTTGTTTATTGAATGTTATGTTTGTTATTCATATTAAAAAGACTACGACATCGCCGATGAGCCAGAATACTTCCCGGAAGTTCCTTCCTCCCCTTTCGCTGAACAAGGCAAGTCACCAAACCAATCTTTTGAGCATATTGAACCCATGTTTTATTAAACTATCGCTAAAACACATAGGATATACATGCATTAGTCAAATGAAACCCTTACAATATATTTATTAGGATCCCCCGACATTGATGTGCAACCCAAGCCATGCTATCTATTCTAAACTCCTTGTCACCATGTGATTAGTATTATTAGCTAGTGTCCAACGTATCGACACGATTGCTATAGGATTAAAAATGAGTCGTACTGTTGGCGTAAAAGATTACGCTAACAGGTTTCTGAAGAATAGAAACTAACAAATGAAGTGTTTGCGAAGTGAACTTGTTGGGGGAAAATATCCCATCTTCGGGGTTATTGCCAAAGCAACATGAAGACAGTCAACCAGTTCGAAGATAGTCCGAAGGTCATCTTCGAAGGCACCTTGGAACCTCGTCAGGAGTCCGAAGACTTGCATTGGTTCGAAGTATATCTTCGAACCAAAGCCTTACAGGATCTTTTCTGCCAGCTAAGATGGAAGACTTATCTTCTATCCTATTAGATTAGTCTTTTACCATTTTAGCCCTATTAAGGAAACCAAATAGTTTCCTTAATGTCGGTTGTAATAGAGGGGTAAATAGGTCTTTTCCTTAATGTTTGGGCCTATAAATACCCCCCATTTCACCCTGTAATAGGGACCGATTTACAAGTGAATCAATACACACTTTCGAACTATTCTAAGCTATTATCCTTTCGGAGGCTTAGAACAGTTTGCTTCGCAAACACTTCGTTTGTTAGTTTCTTTTCTACAGAAACCTGTTAGCGTAATCTTTTACGCCAACAGTTGGCGCCGTCCGTGGGGAACTTAGTCCGAAAAACTTCGTTCTCTACCAACCTCTTGCATCATGCCTCCTAAGCGGAGTGCACCTCGCAATCCCACTCGGAGGTCCTCTCGGATCTCCGGAGAGATACCCTTCGACACAGTTGAAGTCGGAGGGTCTTCGACTATCCCTCCACCTCAAACTCCGCAAGGGGCTTTTATCCCTCGAGGATACGAAGCCTCTCCACCAACCCCTTCTACACTCCGACCGCCCGGAGCCACTCTGCCACCCTCTATTCCGATCGGAACTGATCATACCAGTTCTCAAGACCCGGAAGGTCCTTCCGGAGGAGATGAAGATAGCCTTGGAGATATGGCCACTCAAATGGCCAATCTTCAAGCCGAGGTAGCGAGGTGGCGACAGGAGGCTGCGAACAGGCTTCGCCCTCAAGCCACCCCAGCTATCCCCGAAGTGCACGAAGACGACGATCTTGACTATCCCGAAGCCCCGGAGAACGCCTCTTACGACGATGAATCTCCGTTGCATCCCGAGCTTCAGAAGGTTCGCTTCGATTCGAAGTTCAAAGCTTCGAAGCTTAGCAAGTATGCCGGAGATGAAGATCCCAGTGAGTTTGCGCGTTCTTATGCCCTAGCAATCGAGGCTAGTGGCGGAGACAGAGAAACTATGGCGAAGTGCTTCCCGTTAGCCCTCGAAGGAGTGGCGTTGAGATGGTTCTGGTCTCTAAAACCAGGATCAATCACGTCATGGGTGCAATTAAAGAAGAAGTTCATAAGTAACTTCCAGGGTACCTTCGTGCCCCCCATGTCAACAGGAAGCCTTTTCCAAGTGAAACAGCTCCCCGGAGAAACATTGAGGCAGTACTTCAAGCGCTTCGCTCACACGAAGTCGCAAATTCGGGGGCTGTCCACATCCTCGGTGGTTGATGCGGCTCGGGAAGGCGTCAGTCATAAAGGCCTTTTGGACAAATTGCATCGGAAGAGCATCACCACAGTATCACAGTTGATGTCGTACTTCGAGGAGTACTCGAAGTCGGAAGAAGGTTGGCTTCGGAGGACTACTGCTACTTCGACAGTGTTGACAGAAGTTAAAGCAGAGGTGAAGACTTCGGCCCCGCCGCAAGAGCCAGTCCCCGAAGTACAACATGATAGAAGAAGAGGGCAAAAGCACCCTCGTTCTGAGGTCTTAAACATTGCACCCCCGCAGAAGTTTGCACCAAGAGCTCCACAGCCTGCAGGGAACAAGTCCGGCGGCTGGAGGCCGCCAGGGAAAACGGCTGGCAAAGGCCAGACCCTTTTTTGCTGTATTCATGGAGAGAATCGAAGCCATGCAACTGACACCTGCAAGGCTATCCTTACCCTTCGGGGAGAATACTTGGAGAGAACTTCGGGTCGAGGTAGTACCGACCGAAGTCCAGCAGCAGCAGTGCGCTCGGAGCCGGTCCAGGCTGTAGCGCGGATAGAAAATCTTGATGCTGCGAGGAATCCTCCGGTGGCCAACGTTATGCCACCTCCGAAGCAAGAAGAAGGGCAAGATAGAGGGAAGAGAGTAGTTCTCCCTATCTCCGGAGGAGGTACCCTCGGAAGCATGTCCAAGAGACAGCGAAGAGAGTACGTCCGAGAAGTAGGCCACATTGGGACTTCGTCATCTGCAGCTGCAATGCCGGAGTGGTCTCATGTTCCAATATCTTTCTCTGCGGAGGATGCAGCTGGTATCAAGTTCCCGCATGCAGATCCATTGGTTATCACTGCTGATATTGCCGGAACTGAAGTCCGAAGGGTGCTAATCGACGGAGGTAGCTCGGCAGATATCATATTTGTACAAGCCTTCGATCAGTTATGCATTTCCCGGAAGCATCTTCTCCCAGCGGCTCGTCCTCTGCAAGGCTTCGCAGGACCTCCGCTAGATGCACTTGGCCAGATAGGCCTGGAAGTAACCTTCGGAGAAGGTTTACTAGCCCGAACTGAAGAAGTTATCTTTGATGTGGTGGATGCCCCGTATGCTTATAATGTTATCTTTGGCCGAGGCATGTTGAATCAGTTCGGAGCTGTGGCGCATCACAATTACTTGTGCATGAAGATGCCCACACAATCAGGAGTTCTGACAGTCTTCGGAGATCAAGCCATAGCTCGGAGAGCAGAATATGGTCATGGTCCTCCTCTAGATCCGAGGCAAGTAAACAGTGTCCAAGAAAATGGAGAAATTTTTTCAGCCTCCTCCGAAGCTTCGAAGAAATCGTTTCCAAGACCAAGTCCCGAAGGAGAGATTGCAACAAAGATCATTGTCAAAGATGGTAAAGAATACACTTTTCAGTTTGGTAAAGATTTACCTCCCGAAGTTGCAACTTCCTTGGAAAAGGTTGTAGGAGAAAATTTGGATGTCTTCGCCTGGTCTGACGAAGATATCACCGGAGTCGATCAGGATATTATTGAGCACAGCTTGCTTGTAAACCCGAAGGCCCGGCCTGTTCGACAAGGGCTCCGGAAGATGTCCGCAGAGAGAGCTGCTCTAGCTAAGGACGAAGTTAAAAAACTGTTGAAGGCTGGGATTATCAGAGAAGTGGCCCATACGGAATGGCTAGCCAACCCAGTCTTCGTCAGGAAGAAGTCTTCCGGAAAGTGGCGCATGTGCATTGATTTCACATCTTTGAATAAAGCGTGCCCACGTGACCCCTACCCCATGCCCCGAATTGATCAACTAGTTGACTCCACTGCAGGTTCGGAGTTACTAAGCTTCCTCGACGCGTATTCCGGATATCATCAAATATGGTTGAAGCGCGAAGATGAAATCAAGACGAGCTTTGTAACTCCTTCGGGAGTCTTCTGCTATGTAAGAATGCCCTTTGGCCTAAGAAATGCCGGGGCTACTTTTTCAAGATTAGTTGCTAAGGCTCTAGGTCATCAACTAGGTCGCAATGTGGAGGCCTATATGGATGATATTGTAATAAAGAGTGCTTTAAAGCACCAACATAGCCTAGACTTAGCAGAAACATTCAATAGCCTTCGGGCATGTGGCATCCGCCTTAACCCCGAAAAATGTATATTCGGAGCTAAGGCTGGAAAGTTGTTAGGGTACTTAGTTTCAAGCAGGGGAATTGAAGCTAGCCCTACTTAAATAACTGCGCTGCAGAAGATGGCTCCTCCGGAGAATATAAAGCAAGTGCAAAAGCTGACCGGACGTCTGGCCGCACTTAGCAGGTTTTTATCAAGGTCTGCGGAGAGAAGCTTGCCAATCTTTAAAGCTTTGAAAGGGTCCGAAGATTTTGCATGGACACCGGAGTGTCAGAAAAGCTTCGAAGATATTAAAGATTATCTCAGCAATCTTGCTACACTTACGGTGCCTATTGCGGACGAAACCCTACTTCTATATCTTGCAGCCACAGGCTCAGCAGTCAGCGCAGTCCTTGTCAGAGAAGCTGATATCAATGGGAAGTTGGTTCAAAATCCTGTCTATTTTGTATCCGAAGCATTGTCAGGAGCGAAGACAAGATACTCCGAACTTGAGAAGTTCGTTTATGCTCTGATAATGGCTTCGAGGAAGCTAAGACATTATTTTTTGGCTCACAATGTAATTGTACCAACTTCGTATCCTTTAGGAGATATGCTCCGAAGCAAAGATTCCACTGGAAGAATTGGAAAGTGGGCAGTAGAACTAGCACCCTTCGGCATATCTTTCCTGGCAAGGACAGCTATCAAATCTCAAGTCCTGGCAGACTTCGTAGCAGAGTGGACTCCACCTGCGAAGTTGACTCCGGAGAAATCAGATGACGGAGTCTGGACTGTTTACTCCGATGGAGCTTTCCAAGCATCCGGAGCAGGCATTGGAGCAGTATTAATTTCTCCATCAGGACAAAGAGCAATGTACTCCGCAAGACTCAACTTTAAGTCTACCAATAATATAGCGGAGTACGAAGGAATATTATTGGGACTCCGGAAAGCACGTGCTCTAGGGGCTACAAGGATAATTATAAAAACAGATTCTCAGATAGTAGCAGGGCACGTAGACAAGAGTTTTCAAGTCCGACATCCACAGCTCGCAAAGTACTTAGAAGAAATTCGCAAGATCGAAGCACATTTCAAGGGTATTTCCATTCGGAGTATACCAAGAGCTGAAAACGTGCAAGCGGACATTTTAGCGAAGGCTGCTGCCGGAGCTGTGGATGTGCCTGACGAAGCTTTCTATGAGGAGCTCAATATGCCTTCGGTGCCACAAGTTGCTTCTGCAGAGATTCTCTGCATTCCTAGTGCAGATTGGAAAGATTCAATCATAGAACTCTTGCAAGGAGGAACGAATTTGCCCGAAGAGCCCCAATTGTCAAGGTTAAAGCTCAGAGCAAGAAACTATCAGTTAATCAACGGTATATTATACAAGGCCGGAGTATGTTCCCCTCTACTCCGATGTATATCTCAAGCCGAAGGCCAAGAAATTCTTCGAGAAATTCACGAAGGCCTTTGTGGAAGCCATTTAGCCCCTAGAGCTCTGGCAGGAAAAACACTTCGCCAGGGGCTTTATTGGCCCACAATAACAGCTGATGCGGAGAGCTTGGTCCGCACTTGCCAAGGATGTCAGTGGATGGGTCGACGGAGTCATCGCCCACCAACAGCTCTTCAAGTCATTGCTCCGGTATGGCCTATGGCCAGATGGGGTATGGATCTAATTGGTCCCTTTCCGTTAGCAAAGGGAAATCTGAAGTTCGCAGTGGTAGCCATTGAATATTTTTCAAAGTGGGTCGAAGCAGAGCCCTTAACAGCTATCACTTCGAATAATGTACAGAAATTCTTCTGGAAAAACATTATTTGCCGGTTCGGAGTGCCTAGATATCTCACAGTTGATAATGGAACACAGTTCGACGCAGAACCATTCAGGAAGTTTTGCGAAGACTTAGGTATTCAACTATGTTTTGCTGCAGTGAGACATCCTCAGTCAAATGGAGCAGTTGAGCGAGCCAATGGAAATATCCTATCAGGGCTAAATCGAAGAATAGTAGGGTTGTCAAAGGGACTGTGGACCGAAGAGCTTCCGAAGATTCTGTGGTCCATTCGGACTACGCAAACAAGGTCCACAGGTTTTACTCCGTTCAGACTACTATTCGGAGATGAAGCTATGACTCCAACGGAGCTCAAAGGGGGCTCACTTCGCAGCACCGAACCAGACATCGAAGAAGAAAGACAAGCTTCGTTAGATTTGTCAGAAGAAACAAGGCTTCGAGCTGTAGCCAATTTATCTAAATATCATCAGCAGACGAAGACTTGGTATGACCCGAAGGTTAAGCTCAGCGAGTTAAGACCGGGTCATCTTGTTCTACGAAGCATTATAGCACCAGGGAAGTTAGGCAATAAATGGGAAGGTCCATATCTAATCGTCCGCTCGGGGCGCCCTGGTTCATTTAAATTAGCTAATTTAGAAGGTGAAGAGTTAGCACATACTTGGCATGCGGAGCACCTAAAGCGATACTTCGCATAAGGGCTCCTTGTAATTCGCTTGTAATCACCTCTAAATTAATAAAGCATACATCCTGTAGCGTGCCTTCCCCTTGACGCTCCTAGTCTCCCGAGCGGACGCGCTGGGACAGAAGTCGTTGAGAGGGAAGTGTGTTAAGCAGGGTTGTATTTCCGGACTTCGTACCCATAAAGTCGAAGCCTCCGGTGTGGGGGCTGACATAATCCGGAGCCCAGGTCACGGCTTGTAGGCATCCGTAAAAGAGCCCAAAACCACACTCTACGGAGTCCAAGCTTCGGCTGGTAGACTTCCGTAAAAAGAGCCGAAGGTGGCCAAAATCTGCGGAGTCCAAGCTGCAGCTTGTCAGACTTCCGTAAAAAGAGCCGAAGGTGGCCAAATTCTGCGAAGTCCAAGCTCCGGCTGGTAGACTTCTGCAAAAAAGAGCCCAAGTGGCCAAATTCTGCGAAGTCCAAGCTCCGGCTGGTAGACTTCTGCAAAAATAGCCGAAGGTGGCTACAATTTCTGCGAAATCCAAGCTCCGGCTGGTAGATTTCTGCACAAAACAGCCGAAGGTGGCTAAAGCAAAACAGCATTTAAGCCATGAGCTTCGAATGACTGTTCATATGCGTCCAAAGTGACAAAAAATTTTTAAGACATTAAAGTGTCCTGGAAGTTATCTCAATAGATTTCTTTCATGAAATAAACAAAGGTACCAAGTTACCATTTTTCTGACTACAAATAGTCGAAGACATTTCATAAGATTTCAAAAGATCTTTAAATAACAGAGGGGCTCCGAACCCCCAAGAAAAATTGTACTCCGAAGTTTTTCTTTGTGCATAACCATCTTTGAATACAGTTCGAAGTTGCTTATACCCAAAGAGGGGCTAGTAATATGGAGACAATTTTAAATCGGCATTCATTATCAAAACAAATGTATTTACAAATTACATTATGAAAAATTGGTATCTATACCAAGAAGGAATCGGAGACCTCTTCGGTCCCGAGAACTAGGGGTGGAACGACTAGTTCCAACATCGGAAGTTCTAAGAACTTTACGTTTAACTCTCTTCCTCCCCTTCGAAGCTCTAAAATCCTTCTGCTCTTGTTGAAGCTCGGCCCAAGTTCGAAGCCGTTCGGGGCTTCTCTCCCAGCTTCTAAGATCTTCAGATCTCTTATTTTGGGCTTCACCTTCGTCTTCGGACCACTTAGTGTCTTCAGAAGACGAGGTGTTTGCGTCGCTCTCTTTATCTTCCTCTTTAATATAAGACATTATGTCTTTGATTACTTCGGGCGCAATAACGCCGGAGTCATCACGAGGGATAAGGAATCGAGGACGTTTATAACTCTTGAGAAGTTCGAAGGTGTTCCATAGTGAGCGAAGTTCGCTATTAAGTTCTAACACTTCGACATCTTCCACAAGAGGTAAAGCCTAAAAATATGACAAACAAGATTTTCATTGATAAAAATTTACAAACATCAACTTTACATAATCAAAAAAAAATCCTAAAAAATCCTAAACCTGCGGATTCGGAGGAGGCTGACTGCTCGAAGCTTGACTCCGAACTTGCTTTTGGCGTTGGCCTTCGTCAATCCAAGCCTTGATCGCAGATCGACCTTCGGCTCTCCATGAAGTCTGGAAGGCTCGCCAAGCAACAGCTACACTTTCGGAAGGCTTTAAAAGTCGGTCGTCGTCGAAGATGATGGAGCCCTGTGCGCTCGGAGTGATTGATCGGCCCAAATCCTCGTAGTAGCGAAGTATTCCAAGGGCAGACACTTGTCCGGAGAGTTCTCCGTAACGTATGCCTGCCGTCTTCATTTGCTTCGCTGCTCCTTGAATTCTCTTTAGCCGGCGCAGCAGAGTTACATTGTCATCCGAAGGTAGTGATCCAGTAGTACCGAAGTACTCCAAGACACCTAACATTTGTTCGATGACCTCCGAAGCCACCTTCTCAGACTTAACCTTTTCTTCGATAAGCACATCCTTGGCCGAAGTCGTTTCAGCTAAAACTCCGGAGATTCTAGCGTTCTCCGTAGCCAAAGCATTCTTTTGAGTTAGGAGCTGGCCAGCCTCTTCTTGCAGCCTTACAAGTGCGGAGCCCTTCGCAGCATCCTCCGTCCGCAGTCTTTCAATCTCTGCTCGAAGCACAACTCTTTCTGCTTCGAGCTCTTTCCTTGCAGCTTCCAAACTTTGCCTAGCCCTTCGCTCTGCTGTTATTACATTGTCCATTTGAGATACTCGACCTTCGGAGAAGCTAAGATTTCTTTGAAGAGTTTCGTTCTCTTCTCGAAGTTGAGCAATTTCATTTTCATTCGACAAAGCTGCAGCGCGGGCTAAGACTGCTTGCTAAGAAAAAGAAAAACTGGAATAAGAAATTATTCATATATAATTCATTATTTAGTTCGAAGATGCTTTATACCTGATAAGCTGCTCTTTCCACAGCAAGGTTAAGCTCCGAACCCTTCACTCTGCTCAAGCGGGCTACCAATTCTGTTTCCCCGACTTGGCGACTGGCTTCACCCAAAGGTTTAACCAAAGTCCCAAGTCCGGTTTTCTCCTCCAAAAAAGGAGTTATGAGAGGAAGCAGTTTTGCAGCTTTCTGGTCAGCCCTGCTTAGCGAAGGTTCGGAGGTCTCTTCCGAGGCCCTTGGAACTTCAGAAGATGGCCCCCCCTCAGTCGATTCACTTTCGTCCGTTGATTCAGACGAAGTCGATCCTTGAGCTGGGAGGGGCTCGATGTGTCTTTTTCCTCTTCCAGGCCCCGGTAGAGCAACTCCCGGTTGCGGCCCCGAAGCTGTCGAAGGTCTTAGAGTTGTATCTTCGAGGGATACTTCGACAGCAGGAGGCTCTAAAAAAACCAAGAATATTACACATTGTATAATTTTGCAAAAATTGATAAGAATTAAGCAAAATTTACCTTCGATATTCTCTGGAATATCGAGCACCGGGCTGATCGGAGGATCATAAGTGTAGTCCTCATCCGAATCAGCCGTTAAATCTTGGGCTACAGGAGCATCGTCCTGAAGAGCCCTTGTTACTTCTTCGAGAATCGAAGCCATAGTGACTTCGACTCCCTCTTCATCCGCAGGCACTCCGGCCTGAGTTGTGTCTTCCTGAACTACCGAAGTCATTGGTTGATCAACATTGTCTCCTGACTCCGGTATGTTCGCAGGCACTTCGGCATCATTCACACCCATAGGGGCTTCACTTTGATCCTCTTGGGTATCCGGAGCTCTTGCTTCTTCGATGTTGGCTTGAGGCTCCGGAATACCTGCAGTATCTTCGATGTGAATATTTCGTTGAACTGCATCTTCATCAATTAATTTTACTAATAAAATACCTTCGTCTTCTTTGGAGCTAGAACCCGAAGCTCTTGAGCTCGAAGGTGCGAGTTTCTTTGGCTTCCGAGCCACTTTCTTCGTCGGAGTCTTTGCGGAGCTCGAAGCTCCGGCTTCGGCAACTCTTTTCTTGGGTCCTTTTTCTTGAGGCACCCAGTCCATCAGAGGGGGCGGAGTTAACTCCAACTTTCCCCATACTCTGTTAAAACGCTCCCAACTTCCGATTAATTTGATTCGCCATTCCTTTTCTGACGGAGTTGGAGCACCCAAGATCTTCTCCGAAGCCCTTATAATTTGCTCCGAAGTAATAGGGGCTGAAGAAGCTATAAAAAAAAAATAACTCAAGTTAATCTTTCTTCGAAGTAAATATGTATTATACATGTTGGTTTCGAAGTTACCTGCAGGGCTCGAAGTATAGTTTATCTTGCGAAGACCGCCTTCCGAGTCATCTTCGAAGACGATAGGCCAGTTGGCCATCAACGGAGAAATTTGAAGTCCGATGAACTCTTCGGCTAAGTCCCGCATGCTCAACCTTTTGTTGATTTTTTGAAGCAAGTTGAGGCGAGCTTCGAGTTGACCTTCGTCAGGCTGCACTAAGGCTTCCTTTCGGAACTGAATTTCCTTGAGGGGACCGGCCAGAGGATTACTCACTCCAACTTCGGCATAAAACCACCTTAGCACCCAATCGGTGTACCATCTGGCATTGGTGGCCTTAGCAGGAAACTGAAGGGCGTATTCATCTCGGAGCCTAAAGTTGATGCTACCGAAGGATACCACTACTTTTTCACCTCCAGGGCCTACGAAGGTTTTTGGTTGGCATGTAGCCCTATGTAATGCAGCGAAGATCTCTGCTCTTCCTTCACACCCTTCGGCCCTCAGCGCCCATTCGAAGATAGCCAGTCTAGCTACCGCATTCGGAGATAATTGGGGGAGGGTTACGTGGAACAGATCCAGTACCTCCGCCAGGAAGTCCACTGCAGGAAGGCCCAAGCCAGCTTCGAAGAAGGCTTCGAATACCACTACTTCTCCGGGTCTTGGCGCTGGAATCATCTCTTTGCCTGGCTTCCGAATCATAACTCCATTACTGATTCTTCCTCCCGCTGCGATTGCCAATGACTCTCTTTTGCAGGTAGAAGCCCCCAACTGGAAAGACTGATCCAAATACTTTGTCGATGGCGGGCACAGACCTTGGTCTTCGGCAATTTGGGGATTTCTCCCCCCTGCCGCCATGGACATTGCCGCTTGCATCGAGGGTTCCGCCGCCAATGTTGCCGCCGCTGCTGCTGCGGCTGCCTGCTGCTGAGCCAAGGTCGAAGGCGGCGCGGATCCTTTGGTCTTCACCATCGCGATTGCCAGATCAACTTGAGAGAACGGGAACTAGGGCTCAAGAACTCGAGAACTAGGGCTCAAGAACTCAAGAACTCAAAAGGCTTTTGACTGGGAGCGAGCGGTGAAAAGGTAATCGAGTAAGTTCCAGAGTTCTTTATTTATAACCCAAAACTTTCCGTTTGTTACCGTTTGGGCCCTGCCTTTTCGCATTCCCGCTTGTTATTTTCCTCCGAAAATAACGCCTCATATAACTCCGTTAGAACAGGAACTAACGGTTATATTTTCTAAAGTCTAAAAAGACTTTCGAACTTCCTGAGTCAGTTCTAAGATAGTTCGAAAAGTAATTATTTTATGACTGATTCGAAGTTCATATCTTCATGTATTTCGGAGATAAAACAAAAATTAATAACCCCTATGATTGGTTATCTTTTCTTTCCGTATACTGCTCTCCTAACGTTACAGGCTAAACGGAGAAGCGTATTTGAGGGGCTACTGTTGGGGGAAAATATCCCATCTTCGGGGTTATTGCCAAAGCAACATGAAGACAGTCAACCAGTTCGAAGATAGTCCGAAGGTCATCTTCGAAGGCACCTTGGAACCTCGTCAGGAGTCCGAAGACTTGCATTGGTTCGAAGTATATCTTCGAACCAAAGCCTTACAGGATCTTTTCTGCCAGCTAAGATGGAAGACTTATCTTCTATCCTATTAGATTAGTCTTTTACCATTTTAGCCCTATTAAGGAAACCAAATAGTTTCCTTAATGTCGGTTGTAATAGAGGGGTAAATAGGTCTTTTCCTTAATGTTTGGGCCTATAAATACCCCCCATTTCACCCTGTAATAGGGACCGATTTACAAGTGAATCAATACACACTTTCGAACTATTCTAAGCTATTATCCTTTCGGAGGCTTAGAACAGTTTGCTTCGCAAACACTTCGTTTGTTAGTTTCTTTTCTACAGAAACCTGTTAGCGTAATCTTTTACGCCAACAGAACTGTTCTAAGCCTCCGAAAGGATAATAACTTAGAATAGTTCGAATGTGTGTATTGAATAACTTGTATTCGGTCCCTATTACAGGGTGAAACGGGGGGTATTTATAGGCCCAAACATTAAGGAAAAGACCCTTTTACCCCTCTGTTACAACCGACATAGTGGAAACTATTCGGCACCCTTAATAGGGCTAAAATGGTAAAAGACTAATCTAATGAGAAAGAAGATAAGCCTTCCATCTTAGCTGGCAGAAAAGATCTCAAAAGAGTCTATGTTCGAAGATATACTCCGAACTAAGGTCCATCTTCATACTTCGAGCTTGACTCAAGGCATCTCCGAAGATGCATGTTGGAAATCTTCGAATCCATTATCTGCCTTTGTGATGTTACTGCAATAACCCTGAGGATGGAATATTTTCCCCCAACACGTACCGATTGGAATCTATTATATGATCCCCGTTATTCTTATCTCTGGAATGCTGTTGGTGATAGAGTTATGGTTGAGTGTGTATGCATGGTGGGTTCCGGGTGCAAGCTAGGGCATTGGTCGGTAGCACCTAGGGCACTATAAGGACCGGTCTGCGAGATCCATTGCAATACACTTCCGTACTAACCACAAGTCTAATGGGTAAGTCCTAACTAAGGTATGGAGTGTTCCAAACCGAGGCCACCACTTGGAGATGGGTCAAGTAGCACCTGCGGGTGTCTTGTACCGACGTGGCACAAAAGGGGGTGCGACATTAGCCGGGATGCTGCCCGGCACGCCGGCGAAACCTAGAGCGGGTGGTTATCGCTTGGAGCATTTCATGCTGATGTTTTGGCACGAGTTCCCGTGATATGGGTCATCTCATTACACTTTTGTGTTTGGGATGAGTGTGTGTCTTGTGGGTACAGTAGTACATCTCTGATCAGAGTCATAAATCTTTTCGAAAAGTTGAGCCCACGGTCAAGGGCGGGTTGCGTGACATCCCACAGTTAGTCTACTTTTGAGATGAATGTGCATGATGGTTTGACATGTAAGGACTGTTGTGCGAGGAGGGAAAACGTACTCCTCGAGTTAGATGGTTTAATTGATGTTCATGTTTATTTTTTTGCATGATTAAAATTTGACTACACTAAATGCAACAACTGAAAAATGTACTTTTCTGCACTTTTAGCCATTATCCTTCCTTTGTTATTATCTTGCATTACTATTTGCATTTGCGGTGGCTTGTTGAGTACTCTTTGTACTCATACCCATTGGACACACAATTCAGAGGATGCCTACTACGAGGATGGTCTAGAGTAGCGACCCAGTCAAGAAGAAGATCCTGAAGAGGGCGTTCGTCATACTTTTATTTACTTATTTTAATTTTACTCTTATGTAATAATATGGTCTGCGTACCATGAATGCTTGTCGTATGTACGTTGTCGCATGATGAACCTCTTGTATTACTGTTTTTCTTTGGAAATTCAATAATGTTGGGGGAAATATATTTCCCTTGAACAGGGGCCAAATGACGTCAGCCTCCGACAGCCTTCGGCCCAGAGCCCAGCACTGTCGGAGCCTGTTTTCTCTCTAAGTATTGTTTTCAGGTCCCAGGGTGCCTCTCAGGGGTCCAGCTCGAGCCCCCACTTCGGGCCCTGGCGCAAGGCGCCGGAGGCCACCCTCCGGGCACTGGAAGCCGGAGGCCACTCCCCGGAGCCAAGTCCGGAGGCCGCCCTCCGGAATCCAGTCCGGAGGCCACCCTCCGGGAGCCATGTCCGGAGGACGCCCTCCGGAATCCAGTTCGGAGGCCACCCTCCGGGAGCCAAGTCCAGAGGCCGCCCTCCGGAGTCTAGTTCGGAGGTCACCCTCCGGGAGCCAAGTCCGGAGGCCGCCCTCCGGAATCGAGTTCGGAGGCCACCCTCCGGGAGCCAAGTCCGGAGGCCGCCCTCCGGAATCCAGTTCGGAGGCCACCCTCCGGGAGCCAAGCCCGGAGGTCGCCCCTCGGAGTCCAGTTCGGAGGTCGCCCTCCGGGAGCCAAGTCCGGAGGCCGCCCTCCGGAATCCAGTTCGGAGGCCACCCTCCGGGAGCCAAGTCCGGAGGCCGCCCTCCGGAATCCAGTTCGGAGGCCACCCTCCGGGAGCCAAGCCCGGAGGTCGCCCCTCGGAGTCCAGTTTGGAGGTCGCCCTCCGGGAGCCCAGTCCGGAGGCCGCCCTCCGAAGCCCCGTCCGGAGGCTACCTTCCGGAGCACGCTTCGAAGCCCCCCTCCAGGGTGCACTTCGAAGCCTTCCCCCCAGCCTCCACCTTCGGTGTATCTTTTAGCTAGTCAAAAGCCTGGCATAGCCTGACACGTCTGTAAAAGCTGTAAAGTTGTCTGGTACTTTTGCTCAGTAGCTAGCTCTCTTTCCTTGTCTACCCCTATAAGCCTAGGGGCTTGTAGGGGGTATCTTGGTCTTTTCCTTAAGGCCTGCGTGCCTATAAAAGCAAGGCCAAGCCCTTGTAGCAGACACACGCTCCAAGGGGCCATGAGACCCTGGAGTTATTTCCCCACACCAAGGCATAGCATGCCAAATCCACCACAAACTGGACGTAGGGCTATTATCCCCTAGGGGAGGCCCGAACCAGTATAAACTCTTTCTCCCTCTGAGAGAACCCATCGAGGTTCATTCTCCACATCATACACCACCACAGGAAAACCTGCTGGAACTAACGCAATTGTTCCAACAGTTGGCGCCGTCCGTGGGGAACTTAGTCCTAGAAGCTAAGTTCTCTACCACTGCCTGCAACCCGAAGTGCGCCTGAGGGGGGAGCTTCGAGGCTTTCTGCTTCGCGCACCCTCCGGCAAGGGGTTTCGGTTGTAGCTCGAAGGCCACCTTCGCCTTTCCTCCATCCTTCACGCACCGGAGCTCACTCTCCGGCAAGGGGCTTCGCTCCACGTTTCGAAGGCCGTCGACGCCCCAAGGGCTACAAGGTATGTACGGCCCAAAGCCTTACTTCGATGCACCAATCTGCTACTACATTAATATAAATCCGAAGCCTTGCTTCGCGAGCCATGCGCCTTATTTAAAACCGGAGCCATGCTTCGCCTTATTTAAAACTGAAGCCATGCTTCGCTTTATTTAAAATTGAAGCCTTGCTTCGCCTTATTTAAAATCCGAAGCCTTGCTTCACTTTACGAATCCGGAGCACCCCTCCGAAGGCTACACAGTGCCTCCGGGCATGTAGCAAATCCGGAGCACCCCTCCGAAGGCTACACAGCGCCTCCGGGCCTGTAGCGAATCCGGAGCACCCCTCCGAAGGCTACACGGCGCCTCCGAGCCCGTAGCAAATCCGGAGCACCCCTCCGAAGGCTACACAGCGCCTCCGGGCCCGTAGCAAATCCGGAGCACCGCTCCGAAGGCTACACAGCGCCCCCGGGCCCGTAGCAGTAACAGGGACTCCGGGCCATGGCCCGACGCGTCCAGGGATTCCGGGTTCCATACCCGAAGCGTCCAAAGGATTCCGGGTTCCGTACCCGAAGCATCCCAGGGATTCCGGGTCCCGTACCCGAAGCATCCCAGGGTCGAAGGTGGCCCAGAGTCGAAGGTGGCTCACATTATCACAGGTTCGGTGAATCCACACCAAATATCCTTTTCACTACAGTATCAAGCTCCGAAGCCTTGCTTCATTATCCAAACACGCTCTGAAGCCTTGCTTCGCGTGTCGATATAATATACGCCCAAGCGTCTCGAAGTCATACTTCGCTATAATCTAAGTGCGTTTCAGAGCGTCGCTCACGCACAGCATCCAAATCTTAGCATGCCGAAGCATGCCTCGCTAGGCTTGGTTGCGCCGAAGCCCCGCTTCGCACCATGTTAGCACGATCGAAGCCCAAAAGAGGCCTTCGCTCAGTAAAATTCCGAGCAGCCGAAGCCCTGCTTCGCACCAAATTAAAGCGTTCGAAGCCCAAAGGAGGCCTTCGCTTAAATAAAATTCATGCGTCGAAGCCGCCGAAAGGCGCACCCTTCGCATCGTTTATTTTTTGCCCGCACCAGCAACGGCTAAGTCCCTAGCTGCCACGAGCAAAGGGGGGAAGCATGTATGCGAGGTGTGCGAATGTAATACGCAGTACGAGCACGACAAGCTAAAATGTTCGAAGCCAAACAATGCGAAGCATACAGACGAAGTATGCAAATATAACAAACTCCATTCATTATATATTGAGAAGTGTGTTACAAACATACATCGGAAGCAAAACTACGTATAATCTGTATCTAAACCTAAGAAGAACCGTGTGCGAGGCCCCAACCCTCGCTTGCCCCTTCTTCAGCCAGGGCCACCTCGGCTGGACGTTGCCTCGTCGGAGCCCTCTCTCCCTCGAGCAGCCCGTTCAGATTCCGAAGCCCGTAGGCTTCGCCTTCCACTTTGCAAGTCGCTCCAAGTTAACGAAGCAGGCGGTGCTGTATCAAAGGCAGAAAAGTCTAAGGCTTCGTCGCCTGCTAAGGCCGTTCGAGAAGGCAAAGACGAAGGGCCCTGGAGGGACTCCGTCTTCACAGCGGCTAGTAAATCCTGAGCTACTTCGGAGATGGCTTCGCCGTTAGGCCCCCTCGGAAGCTTAAACCGAGGGGGGCCTTCGGACCTAGCTACTTCGAAGATCGCCCACAGCTGTTGAAGCTCTTCGGAGTCCTCGAGGACTTCGAGGTCTACGCTCGAAGTCTGAGCCTGGGCAGGTATGAAAAACCCCCACATTCATATTAATAAGCTGATAAGAGTTTTTACAAGCCTGCAGCTAAGTATTACAAAAGGCCTAAGGAGGTCTACACCTTCGGAGGCGGAGGTGCCGAAGTCGAAGGCTGATCAGGCACAGCGGGCGCTTTGGCTCGGCGATGTCGAAGGGCCTTCTGGAGGTCGAGGACTGCTTCGTAGCCTTGCTCCTTCCAGGAGTCCTGCAGCCGCCGCTAGGCTCCGCGAACTTCGGCCGAAGGCGTCACCAGGTGCGGACCCCCGAAGGCCACTGGAGTCACGGAGGTTGCCGCCCGAAGGTGGTCACACCCCGCGGCATGGAGCATGTGCAGCACCCCTTGGCCCGCGACGCGACCGGCCATAAGAGCGAAGCCCATCAGTGCTTCGTCTGCTATCGAAGCCGCGGTCTTCAAGAAATCGGTGCGGTCCCCAATCGGGTCCTGATCGCCAAAATCCGGAGTCCGGCACTCGGTCCCTATTTTCTCAAGGACCTCGGTCAGGCTCTGGGTGGCCTCGTCAAGATTGGCCACGACGAAGTTCTCGAGATCCTGAGCCCGTTGGCGGAGCTCCTCGTTCTCCTTCGCCTGTCGGGCCTTGGCATCCTTCGAAGCCTGGAGCTCCGCGCGGAGCCGAGCCGTCTCCGAGGCCAAGGCTTCCTTTGCCTCAGCAACCGAAGCCTCGGCCCGCCTCCGTTTCTCGGCCTCCTCCGAGACCTCGCGGCGAAGGGCCTCCTTCTCCTCTGCGAGGTGCTCCATCCGCCTGTCGGCAGCAGTCGAAGCCGCCGCGTTCAGTGCGAAGGCCTGCAGAAGCTCAAAGAAACCATAAGTGTTAACCAAGGGACAAAGTATAGTTCGAAGTTGCAAGGGGCTTCGCTCACCCGCAGGAGGACTTCGTTCGAACTAACAAAGAGATCCATGGGGTCTCGGTGGCTGAGCTGGGCCACCAAGTCCCCCTCCTCCGCAGAAGCGCAAGCCTCGCGGAAACCGCGGATCGCTGCCACCGTCACGCCCCCCCTCGGCTTGAAAGGGTGAATCACGGCCACGGTCGCCTCCACGGGCTTCGGCGAGGCGGGGCTCAAGCCCACCACGTCCACATCTTCTTCGCCTCGAGGGACTTCACGGCCCCCGCTGCCTTCGTCGTCGGACGAAGTGCTCTCGGACTCCGAGTCGCTGCTGCTGCCGCTGCTGCTTGAAGCCTCCGTGGGCTTCGCCTCGGCAGGCTCCGATCCACCTTCACCTACTGGCTTCGCCTTAGTGGGCCTCGCATCATCCTCGCCCTCTGCAGGGAGCCAAGTCAAAATCCACATTTTGGAGCTAAGCATGCAAAAAGGGTTTACCTTCGTCGGAGATCTCTTGGAAGGAAGGTGGGGCTAAGTGTGCCCTCCAGCTCCCTCGCTGCGAAGCTGGCGCATCCACCTCCGCGCCCGAAGCCGGTTCCGCCGGAGCACCCGTGGCCCCCTTGGCAGCCGGAGTGTGCGCGACAGCCTCCGCCGCCGAAGACCTCGCCGCTAGGGGCTTCGCTGCCTTCTTGGAGGTCGGAGTAGCTGCGGGCTTCGCTGCAACCTCCTCTGAGGCATCCGCTTCGTCATCGTCCCCCCTCTTCCTCTTGGCTCCGACCGACGAGGTAGCCAGGTGGGAAAAGTCAGGCAGGGCAGGGAGCCCTTCGAGGTCGAGCGCGGTCCATACCCTGTTCCAGCGCTCCTAGGACCCCACCAGTGCAAGGTGCTGGTTCTGCTCCTCGGGGGTCGGAGTCCCGACAACTCGATCCGCCGCCGCGATGGCCTCCTCCGGGGTCCTCATTTCGAGGGCGGCTTCACGAACGGTGTGAGTTAGAAGTGAAAATCTACGAAGTATTAAAAGCAAGGAAACTGCGAAGCCTTACAGAATCGGTCGAAGGCCAGCTCGCTAAGTTCACCTCGGCCCGAAGCCTGAAAGAGCCCCTCTGGCCAGGAGCGCGCAAGGGGGCTGAGCCGGAGGGTGATGAACTCCTCCGCAAGGTCCCTCATGCTCATCTTCGCCGCCACTCTCCGGAGCAGCGAGATCCTCGAGCGAAGGATGTCTTCGCTGGTCTTCACCACCCCTTCGCGCCGGTACGAAATATGGGTGTTGGTACTCCGAAGGGGAGAGTTCACGCTGACGGAGGCATAGAACCACTCTTGGTCCCACCTCGAGTACCACTTGTTGTTTACGGCCCTCGCCGGGAAGGCGTCTTGATACTCCTTCCGAAGCTGGAAATTGGCGCTGCCGAAGGCCAGCGCCCTCTTGACGCGGTCCGTCCCCTCCCGCGGCTTCGGTTGGCAGTTGGCGTCATGGAGGGCGACGAAGACATCCGCGTGGCCCTCGCAGCCCTCGGCCCTCATGGCCCACTCAAAGACAGTTAACCTCGCCACTGCGTTGGGCGAAAGCTGAGGGAGCTCGAGGTTGTAAGCCTTGAGGACTTCGCTCAGCATCCCCACTGCAGGCAGTCCGAGGCCGGCTTCGAAGAACGCCTCGAACACCACCACCTCGTCAGCACGAGGCCTCGGCTCAGCCTCCGACTTCTCTGGGACCCGAAGTTGGATCTTCGCCGCAATCTTCCCTCCGCAGGCCCTCCGGACCGACTCCTCCGTGGAGATCGAGGCCCTCATCTCCAGGGTCTGCTCGAACTTGTCGGAAGGCGTCCGAAGGTCCCTCGGCCCCAGCCGCCTAGGCGCGGTCTTCACTGCCGCAGCCGCCGCTGCCTGCACCTGGGCGGAGCCCGAGCTCGAGCCCAAAGCCAGAGGCTTCGCCACCGCCTTCTTCGGCATGTTGATGGGACTTCGCCGCGAAGGGCTAAAACTAGCGAAGGGGGCTCGAAGCGAAGCTAGAAGAAGAAGAGAGCGAAGGTTGCAAGGCAACAAGAAGAAAGCGAAGGAAGGTGTGCCGAAGCCGCACGCGGTAAGTATTTATTTATAGGCGCGGTAAGAATTCCAACCGTCGTGGGCCGAACCCACCGCCAGGTGGGCCTCCAAGCGAAGGCAAACCAGCCCAGAACAAGGTAACGGTAACTTTTTTGACCGTTGCGGAGCCGTTCGGGCTCCCCGAGGCCGTTCTGGCAACTAGCACGGGCATTTATTACCCCCGGGTATCGAGGTCACCTTTCGGTCCAGGCTCCGAAGGTATGTTTTCTCCGAAATTGTGTTTTCAGGTCATTTGTCCTAGGGGCGCGTGCACCCCTTCGTCCCGAAGGCCTACACGCGAGGGGCTACTGTTGGGGGAAATATATTTCCCTTGAACAGGGGCCAAATGACGTCAGCCTCCGACAGCCTTCGGCCCAGAGCCCAGCACTGTCGGAGCCTGTTTTCTCTCTAAGTATTGTTTTCAGGTCCCAGGGTGCCTCTCAGGGGTCCAGCTCGAGCCCCACTTCGGGCCCTGGCGCAAGGCGCCGGAGGCCACCCTCCGGGCACAGGAAGCCGGAGGCCACTCCCCGGAGCCAAGTCCGGAGGCCGCCCTCCGGAATCCAGTCCGGAGGCCACCCTCCGGGAGCCAAGTCCGGAGGCCGCCCTCCGGAATCCAGTTCGGAGGCCACCCTCCGGGAGCCAAGTCCGGAGGCCGCCCTCCGAAGTCCCGTTCGGAGGTCACCCTCCGGGAGCCAAGTCCGGAGGCCGCCCTCCGGAATCCAGTTCGGAGGCCACCCTCCGGGAGCCAAGTCCGGAGGCCGCCCTCCGGAATCCAGTTCGGAGGCCACCCTCCGGGAGCCAAGCCCGGAGGTCGCCCCTCGGAGTCCAGTTCGGAGGTCGCCCTCCGAGAGCCAAGTCCGGAGGCCGCCCTCCGGAATCCAGTTCGGAGGCCACCCTCCGGGAGCCAAGTCCGGAGGCCGCCCTCCGGAATCCAGTTCAGAGGCCACCCTCTGGGAGCCAAGCCCGGAGGTCGCCCCTCGGAGTCCAGTTCGGAGGTCGCCCTCCGGGAGCCCAGTCCGGAGGCCGCCCTCCGAAGCCCCGTCCGGAGGCTGCCTTCCGGAGCACGCTTCGAAGCCCCCCTCCAGGGTGCACTTCGAAGCCTTCCCCCCAGCCTCCACCTTCGGTGTATCTTTTAGCTGGTCAAAAGCCTGGCATAGCCTGACACGTCTGTAAAAGCTGTAAAGTTGTCTGGTACTTTTGCTCAGTAGCTAGCTCTCTTTCCTTGTCTACCCCTATAAGCCTAGGGGCTTGTAGGGGGTATCTTGGTCTTTTCCTTAAGGCCTGCGTGCCTATAAAAGTAGGGCCAAGACATTGTAGCAGACACACGCTCCAAGGGGCCATGAGACCATGGAGTTATTTCCCCACACCAAGGCATAGCATGCCAAATCCACCACAAACTAGACGTAGGGCTATTATCCCCTAGGGGAGGCCCGAACCAGTATAAACTCTTTCTCCCTCTGAGAGAACCCATCGAGGTTCATTCTCCACATCATACACCACCACAGGAAAACCTGCTGGAACTAACGCAATTGTTCCAACAAATAATGTTCCGATTTGTTAAATCGGGGCGCCACAAGATGGTATCAGAGCCGACTTGACTGTAGAAAGCCAAACGGACCAGCCTAGCCAATAGCTGCAGAAAATTATTTCTCGAAAACCTACTTTACAAACTTTGTTCATCCCCTCACTTTTCTTCAACTTGTTGTTTTTGTAGATGCCGGTCTACCAAGTACACAGCTACTGCCGCCACTACGAGGGCTTTGTCAGGGAGCTCCGCATGATGCTCACCTTCCTTGGGTTCCTCTTTGAGCCCAAGTTCCATGGGGTGTACATGGAAGAATTCGCCAGACCCTGCGACGTCTCCCTCACCATCCACGGATCCGGATGAGGAGCCATGCTGAAGAGCGTGGGCCTCATGGCTCCAGATGTGATGAGTCATTGTCAATGGTAGTCAAAGAGGACTGGAAAAAGAGAGAAGATCTGCTGCGTCTGGGTCGCGTGTGACTCAGGTACACGGGCAGCGAGCGACTGTCGGGTAGAGGGGCCGTGAAGTCGGGCTGGCCCAATCCGGGTACATGGGCTAGGAGCTGCAGAGGATCCACTGGGTTGTTGACCAGGATTGACTCAGGTACACGGGCGGCGAGCGATTGCCGGGCTGAGAGAGCTGCGGAGTCGGGCCGGCCCAATCCAGGTACCTGGTTCAAAGCCGGTGGACGCTTTGTCAGTTTTGGCACAAAACTGACGACCGCTGATCTTGGAACAGACCATCCAGGAGTGAAGCCGTAGTCGCTACGAAAGCTCTGCTTCCAGATAAGTCATCTGTAAATAGGAGTTTACTATTTTGTCCTTAGGCCCACAGTCAGTCAGTTGAGTCTGTAAAAATATCCTAAGGGCAATTGGGTCTTTTCCTTTTATTTCAGCGTCTGTAAAAAACCCTAAAGGGTCTGGTGGAATATTCTAAGTTATTGGGCTGCCTATAAATAGGGCCCCAATCGCTAGGGTTAGGTCACCCTTTCAGAAATCACTTTTTAATCAAGAGATTGGGTCACGGTTTTTGTCTGGTTTCCTGTTCATTCTCTTGTGTGCGCCGCCATGGGTTTCATGTCGTGAACTCTGAGAAATCGTTTCAAACAGGTTCTTTGTTCTCTGTTTCTTTTCAGCGATCTGCATTCTCAGTTTGTGGGTTCAAAGGTTGAGATTCGAAGTGTGTGTTTAGGCTTCGACTTCTTGTGTCAGAGCTTCAAAGGGCTCCGATTCAGAGTTGGTCTGTAATTCGAAGGTCACTACTCCGGTAGTCGTACCTCGAGCAATTTACCTTCTTAGATTGTGTCACATGCTTCGTTTGTTCTCTGCTTTGCTTCGAAGTTGATTTTTTCGTAGCTTCGAAGTGTGCTTTTTGAAGTAGGCTTCGATAGTTTCTTACTTCGCACAAGGCACTTCGCTCTGAAGCATGCTTCGCATTCTGCCACACTCGAACTAGCCTAGACTCCACAAACCTTCGGCACTTCCACAACAGACTTCGTCAGCCTTCGACAAAGGACTCCGAAGCAGGCTTCAACACTGCGAAGCAGGCTTCGACACAGCGAAGTAGGCCTCGACACTACAGGCTTCGACGTTGCAGGCTTCGCCAAGTTTCATTCAGGAGACAACTTGAATAGTAACTTCTCATCTTGTTTTACGTGTACTTAGATCAATTGCTGTGGTGATTTGTTTCTGAGAAGTTTAATCTGCCATGTTTTGAATGATCTGTTAATCTGCCTATTAGCACTGTGTTGGTGTTTCTTTGTCTAGGACACCGGTCATTTATAGGCTAGATACCTTTAGGCTTTATCGATCTGTTCACATTTTCCCGCTAAGTCTTTTGAGGAGCGTTGGGTGTTGGGGAGCAGGCCATTGATTCGAAAGAATTTTTAGGCGCCCATTCACCCCCCCTTCTGGTCACTACTTTCGGTCCTACAAGTGGTATCAGATCTTGGTTAGGGTTTTTCCATACCTTAACCGGTTCTAAACCCCAGTAGTGATCATGACGTCTTTTGGAAAGGTCCCGTCCTTGGAAGCTTATGGCTATAATTATTGGAAGACTCGCATGCGAGCCTATCTCATGAGCCAAAGCTCGGACATCTGGGACATTTGTATTCACGCTACTTTCACTGTGTTGCCTGTTGATGAGCGCACTACTCGAGATATTGTTTCCCAGCATCAGAACAACAACAAAGTTGTGAATATTCTGTTTTCTGGTTTAGGTCCCACTGAATTTGAGCATGTGAGCCATCTCTCCACTGCGAGAGAGATCTGGGCTACCCTCCAGGCACATCATGAGGGGACAGCCCAGGTCAAGGCTCAGCTCTATCATACCTACCGGCGTGAATATGAGAACTTCACACAAAAGCCGGGTGAATCTGTTGAAGCGTTGTTTGGTCGTTTTCAATCGATCATAAACAAGCTTCGGGACAACAAGGGTGAGGGTGTTCAGTTAGTCTCAGATCATGAGTAGGCACTCAAGGTTCTCCATACCTTGGACCATAAGATATGGGAGATCAAGGTATCCTCTATCATTGAGAGCACATCTTATGATACCTTGACCATTTCTGAGTTGTTTAGCAAGCTGAAGGCCACTGAGGTTGATACCCAGTTGAGATCAAATCTCACTGGCTCTGGATCAAAGTCTCTAGCCCTTGCTACACCTTCTGTTGATCCCTCTTCTGTGAGCTATGCTGAATTCTCTTTGATGTCTATCACTGAGGACCAGCTTGAGTCTTTGGGAGATGATGACATGTGTCTTTTTAACAACCGGGTGCGTCGTGTTTATGACAAAAGGATGTTCAAAAGACACGGCACAATATCCGGGTGCTTTGAGTGTGGCGACCCAGGACACTTCATCGCCGACTGCCCCAAGCGCGATGGCCACAAGAAGGGCACCGGTGGTGGCTTTCACGACTCGGGCAAGCACGAGAGCTCCTCCTTCACCAAGGGCAAGCCAAAGACCAGATTCTTCAGAAAGGCCCTGAAGGACTACCGACGAGAGAACAAGAAATGCGACAAGGCCTTCTTCACCGAAATGGAGAAGAGCTACTCCAAGCAGTCCACGTCTTCTTCCTCTTCATCGAGCTCAAGCGATGAGGAGATCGTCATCAGGAAGGGGAAGGACAAGGACGATCAGGCGGGCCTTTGCTTCATGGATTTCGGGGACAGACCGAAGAGCCACTCACATCAGCACCGAAGATCCCGCAAGAGCTTCTACTCAATGGCTCTTGGGGATAAGGAAGAGAAGGGCTCCTCCGATGACTCCGACGACGACGAAAATGAAAAGGTATCTTCTTATGAACGCGAAATCATTGATTTACTTGAAAGCAATCGTCAGGAGTTAAAATATCGGGAAAAACTGCTTAGGGGGGCCAAGAAGAGGATAGATGAACTAGAGAGTGAGCTTGCCGTGGCCAACGGCAGAATTGAGAGTCTATCTTTTTCCCCTTGCTTGGGTGATAGCAGTGAGTGCCCAAAGTGTGAGGTGCTTCTGTGTGACCTGTCGACTCTGAAATCCAGGTACACAAAAAGGGTTGATGAGAGGGGCGCTTTGGCCACTGAGCTTGAAAGCGCTCAGCTGGAGCTGAAAAATGCTCAAGCCACTGTCGTCGTGCCCTGTGCTAATTGCCCATCTCATCTAGCTAGTTTAGCTGAGCTGAAAGCCAAGGGCAATGAGCATTTGGGTGAGTTGGAGAGAGTGAGAGCTGAGCTGGCGCAGACTAGGCTAGAGCTTGAGACACTGTCAGTTTCACCCACTATCTGTGAGAATTGCTTGTCTCTTAGACTGGAGTTGATTAAGCTGAAAGCCGAGAAGTCTGTCCAAGTAGATAGAGAGTGTGAGACCTGCTTGTCTCAGGTGGAGGTTCTAGCTTCCTTGAGAGAGGAGCTAGCTGATGCTCAAAATGAGAACTTTTACCTTCGTTCTATCCTGAGTTGGATCAGTGCTAGAGAGCCACAACTCGGCATGATGATCCAGTAGTTTAATTGGCAGGATGGGTTTGGGGTAGGTCACACCTACACCAAGGCTGACTTTGAGAGTGCCATTAGCTGGGCAATGGAGTGGAGTAAAATGACTCCTGAGCAGAGATACCCCAAGACTCACTCCACTGAGTCTTTCCAGGCTAGTCAGCCCAAGGATGGAGTGATCCAAGAACTGCCCAAAGCTCCACCCAAGAAGCCCATCTGGGTTCCAAAGCCCAAACACCTCCACACTTCTCTTGACTCTCTTCTTGGACCCTCTCAACCCAAGAAGACAACACCAAACACCACAAAGCCCAAGAACCCCAAGCCTCAACCACATCCCAAGAAGCCCACCTATCATTGTGAGTACTGTCAGAGAGACGAGCATCTTGCGGAGTTTTGCTTCAGGAGGAAGCGGGTTGAGAGAGCAGAGCGTGCTCATGGTGGTCAGGAGCAGTTCTACCAGCAGGGTGGTAGATTGAGAGTTCCTTGACACGGGGATAGGCTGGAGGCAAGGCCGCGTCGTGTAGGTGGTGGTAGAGGAGATGGCTTTCATGCTCGTGCTCCAGATGGTGGTGTTCGTTCCGGCAGAGCTTCCGGCCGTTTTGGCTACGGTCCTGGACCTCGTGGCCGAGGTTTTAGGCAGAACCGAGGACCGCGCTTTGAGCCGCGTTTTGCTCCAAACTCTTCTAATGGTTTCTGCTTTCCGTCTTTTGAGCAGATGGCTCGACATTGGTTTAGTTATTTTGCTAAACCTGGTGCCGAACCATTTGCTCCCGCTTACAACCACTGATTGTGTAGGATCGGGGACTGGAGGACGTTTGGATCATGGACTCGGGATGCTCTCGCCACCTGACGGGACATCGCAGATGGTTCTCCAGTCTCACTCCCCCGAGCTCCAAAGAGTACATCACATTTGGGAACAGTGGTCAAGGGAAGGTACATGGCATTGGCTCAATTCGCATCTCTGACCATTTCTCTTTGAAGAACGTTGCTTTGGTTGGAAATTTGAATTTCAATTTGATTTCTGTTTCGCAACTTCTTGAGGATGGGTTGGGGGTTCACTTTAAGAAGGGCAGTTCTCCTGTGATTGATTCTAGAGGGTCTTTGATTTGCCAGATCTTACCTTTTGGTAAGGTTTTTCGGATTGACTTCTCTAGTTCTTTTGGCCCTTCTCGCTGTTTGATTGCTGGATCCTCTTTTGAGTTCTGGAAGTGGCATAGGAGGTTAGGTCATTTGAGTTTTGATCTGCTCGTCAGGTTGAGCTCTATGGACCTCATCCGAGGATTGCCCAAGCTTAAGATGGAGAAGGATCTAGTTTGCCATCCCTGTCATAATGGGAAAATGGTTGCAGCTTCTCACTCACCTGTGACTCAGGTGATGACTTTGTATCCGGGTGAGCTATTACACATGGACACTATCGGTCCTGCTCGGGTACGCTCAGTCGGTGGGAACTGGTACGCGCTTGTCATTGTTGATGACTTTTCTCGATTCTCGTTGGTTTTCTTTTTGGAGTCTAAGGATGAAACTTTTCATTTTGTTCATGACCTGATTTTGAAGCTAAAGAATGAGAACAATGGTCGGATGCGAGCAATTCGCTCCGACAACGGCTCTGAGTTCAAGAACTCTCAGTTCGTCAGCTTCTGTAGTGATCAGGGTCTTGACCATCAGTTTTCTGCTCCTTACACTCCCCCACAGAATGGCGTTGTGGAACGAAAGAACCGCACGCTAGTCGAGATGGCTAGGATGATGCTCGATGAGAACAGGACTCCTAGGCATTTTTGGGCTGAAGCCATGAACACGGCTTGCTATCTGGCCAACCGCATTTTTCTTAGAGCTTACCTAGGTAAGACTTCATATGAGTTGCGGTTTGGCAAACAACCCAAGGTGAGCCACTTGCGAGCATTTGGCTGCAAGTGCTTTGTGCTCAAGAAGGGAGGGCATTTGGACAAGTTTGAGTCTCGTTGCTAGGACGGAGTTTTTCTTGGCTACGCTTTACATTCTCGTGGTTTCCGTGTTTGGAACCTCGACTCCGAGCAACTTGTCGAGACTTGTGAGGTTTCATTTGATGAGTCCTTGCCTTCTTTGACTCCTTCTTTTGAGCTTTCTGGTGATGGTGAGCTCGGAGAGTCCATCTTCGAGGAAGATGAGGACACTCTAGCTCTGATGAGGGTGGGCCTTCTGTACAGCCTGCAGAACCCCACACCTTCTGAGACTTCGACTGAGGACGAGGGTGGACCTCTGATCACTTCTTCCACTTCGATCGAGCCCCCTCAGTAGAGTCCAGAGGTGCCAGCTGCTGACTCCGGTGAGGTGACTTCAGATCACCAGGGATCCTGAGCAGTTCAGCGTGATCACCCCTCAGAGCTCATCATTGGTGATTTGTCTGAGAGAACTTTGTGTTCATCTGTTGACTCTCTTGTTGTGTTTGCTGAATCTGCTTTTGTTGCATATTTTGAGCCTAGAGACGTTTCTCTTGCTCTTTCTGATTCTAATTGGATTAATGCCATGCAAGAAGAGCTTGAGAATTTTGTTCGCAATCGGGTTTGGACACTAGTTGAGCTGCCACCAGGATGCAACCCCATAGGCACCAAGTGGGTGTTCAAGAACAAGCAAGGTGAAGCTGGGGTTGTGGTGCACAACAAAGCTCGACTAGATGCCCAGGGTTTTTGCCAGAAAGAAGGTATTGACTTTGAGGAGACCTTCGCCCCTGTTGCCCGTCTTGAGTCCATTCGCATTCTTTTAGCTTTTGCCGCTTCGAAGGGTTTTAAGCTTTTTCAAATGGACGTCAAGAGTGCTTTTCTGAATGGGTACATAGAGGAGGAGGTTTATGTTAGGCAACCCCCCGGTTTTGAGAACCCTAAGTTTCCTCGACATGTTTTTAAGCTGCAGAAAGCTTTATACGGTCTGAAGCAAGCCGCGAGGGCTTCGTATGACTGGTTAACGCAGTTTTTGTTTGGGAAGGGCTTTGTGATGGGTTCTGTGGATAAAACTCTTTTCTTACTCAGAGATGCTTCAGATTTCTTAGTTGCTCAGATTTACGTGGATGATATTATTTTTTGCGGTACTACTGACATTCTTGTGTCCAAGTTTTCTGAGCAGATGCACAGTGAATTTGAGATGAGCCTCATGGGTGAGATCAAATACTTCTTAGGGCTCCAGATCAAGCAGACCAAGGACGGCACCTTCATCCACCAAGGTAAGTACACTCGTGACATGTTGAAAAAATTTGACTTTGGTGGAGAGCTGAAGCCGCAGATGACCCCAATGGGCACATCTGGGGGCCTGGACAAGGACGAGAGCGGTGTCAATGTCAATGAGAGAGAGTTTCGAGGGATGATCGGTTCGTTGCTGTACTTGACGGCGACAAGACCGGACATATAGTTCGCCGTGGGGCTGTCCGCGCGCTTCCAGTCTTCACCACTCACGTCTCATCGGCAGGCTGTCAAGTGCATCTTCAGGTATCTCACCTATGCGCCCAATCTCGGTCTTTATTACTCATCATCATCATCTCTTGATTTATCTGGCTTTTCGGACGCTGACTTTGGTGGGTGCCGTTTGGATCGCAAGTCGACTTCCGGTACTTGCCAGTTTCTTGGTTCTTCTCTTGTCTCTTGGTCTTCTCAAAAGCAGTCTGGAGTTGCTCTTTCGACCACTGAGGCTGAGTATGTAGCTGCTGCTAGTTGCTGCTCACAGTTAGTTTGGATGATTTCCACTTTGCGAGATTTGGGTTGTTCTTTCCTACCAGGGTTCCCTTGTTTTGCGACAGCACTAGTGCTATTAGTGTAGGGAAAACCCTTGTCTCCATTCAAAAACCAAACACATTGATGTGTGCTTTCACTTTCTGCGGGATCAATATGAGAAAGGTGTCATTGACCTTGTTCATGTTGATACCCATCATCAGTTGGCTGACATTTTCACCAAACCCCTGGATCAGTCTACTTTTGAGCGTTTACGAGGGGATTTGGGTGTTGTGTATCCTTTTTAGGATATTTTTTGCGTCAGTTTTCTTTCTTCATTCCTCTTTTCTTGAGTCTTTTCGTGTGTGTTCATATCATGCATATTCACATATCACACTTTTGAGCTTGCTTCTGTTATATGATTGAACTGCTTTACTTATTCTAGCTGATACAAGCTTTTGATTACTTGTCAATGATCATGCTTTGTTTCAGTTCACTTGATATATCTGATATCTGTCATATGCATGGCTTTTATGCTTTAAACTTGAAAAATGATCACTATTGCTTCTGGTAACTAGCATGAGTAGGCTGAGTGCTTTTGCTATCTATTACATGCCTTGTAGCTAGTTCCTCACATAGATGCAGATATGCAACTTGGACATATTTATGCTTTAACATGGATAATGTGCTATAAAAATGAATGAAAATTCCATGCCTTTTTATTCTTGAGTTGAAAAGATCCAAGTGGGTTCGCTTTGTCGCATTACATTGTTCTGGACTGCTTACCATAGCACTTTGGTATGAACTAGGACAGTGTAGTGTATGCCAAGACCAATGTCTTAAGCTTCTGATGGTGCAGTTTTGGCCTAGGCTTGACTTGGTCGGTTACCATAAGGATTGACATGCAAATAACCCTTGGCAAAAATGAAAAAGGAAAATGAAAAAGCCTGAACATTAAAAAGATAACAAGTTTTCTGAAGCACCTTGTTTTGAACAATGCTTATCCTGGTAGATATCAGTTAGCCTCTGCATCTCATGCTTTACCTTGCCTATCATTTGGAAAATGTGGTGATGCTTTTGTTTGAAAAAAATTGAAAAATGCTTGCTAAATGACTTTCTTTAGATATCATTTGTTGCACTGATCATGCTGTGTGTCTTTGACAGTATGTCTTTTGCTATACTTGTTAGATGTTGTAATTGCAGTCAATCATATCTGAGAAGCATGCTTTCTACACTCCACCTGCACCCTAGTTGCATTCATTGCATTTCAGGGGGAGTCTCTTTAGAGTGCATTTTAGTCTCGCTTGATGAGTTCAGTTGTCAACAAGGGGGAGATATTTTGGGAGAAGAGTTTAAGGGGGAGTTTTGGCTTTCTCTTGGATTTGTTTCAGGGGGAGTTTTTGTCCTGTTTGTCCTTACTCTTTTGATATCCTTGTTGATGATTCTGAGATTGCACTCGTTTTGAGCTTTTTATCTTTAGTTAACCATAAATGACCGCTTCTTGCTTTTGTTTGGCTTTTGGTCATTAGGGTTAAACTTTTTACTTTATTTTCTTCTTTTCTGTTTTCTTGTGCTTTGTTTTTGTGTTTCCACATGTGTTCGCAAGTACTGAAGAGCTGAAGAAGTGAAGTGTTGACAATGCACTCATCAAGGGGGAGATTGAGGAGCCATGCTGAAGAGCGTGGGCCTCATGGCTCCAGATGTGATGAGTCATTGTCAACGGTAGTCAAAGAGGACTGGAAAAAGAGAGAAGATCTGCTGCGTCTGGGCCGCGTGTGACTCAGGTACACGGGCAGCGAGCGACTGTCAGGCAGATGGGCCGTGAAGTCGGGCTAGCCCAATCTGGGTACATGGGCTAGGAGCAGCAGAGGATCCACTGGGCTATTGACCAGGATTGACTCAGGTACATGGGCGGTGAACGATTGCCGGGCTGAGAGAGCTGCGGAGTCGGGCCGGCCCAATCCAGGTACCTGGTTCAAAGCCGGTGGACGCTTTGTTTGTTTTGGCGCAAAACTGATGACCGCTGATCTTGGAACGAACCATCCAGGAGTGAAGCCGTAGTCGCTACAAAAGCTCCGCTTCCGGATAAGTCATCTGTAAATAGGAGTTTACTATTTTGTCCTTAGGCCCACAGTCAGTCAGTTGAGTCTGTAAAAATATCCTAAGGGCAGTTGGGTCTTTTCCTTTTATTTCAGCGTCTGTAAAAAACCCTAAAGGGTCTGGTGGAATATTCTAGGTTATTGGGATGCCTATAAATAGGGCCCCAATCCCTAGGGTTAGGTCACCCTTTAAGAAATCACTTTTTAATCAAGAGATTGGGTCATGGTTTTTGTCTGGTTTCCTGTTAATTCTCCTGTGTGCGCTGCCATGGGTTTCATCTCGTGAACTCTGAGAAATCGTTTCAAACAGGTTCTTTGTTCTCTGTTTCTTTTCAGCGATCTGCATTCTCAGTAAACTCGTTTGATTCGCTGCGTTGGTTTGCGTGCTCCTGGTACTAGTTTTTGTGCTCGTTTTATTTTTCTCGGGTTGATTGTGTTCCTGGTCTGAGTAGTACTAGTTTCTCCTTGCTTGCACCTGTAGCAGCAAGTAGTACCTAGTCCTAGCTGAACTGTTGTATGCCAGGCTACTCTGTTCATAGGCTGCAGCTAGTTTTTCTATTGATACTTTTTCCTGGCATGGCTTTTTGATCTAGAAGAAAGCATCTGGCGCATTTTCTGGCGTTTCTGGCGAAGCCCCATACTTTGTTTGAAGTCCTTCTGTTTTGGTGAAGCAGGCTTCGAACTTGTTTAGCTTCTCAAACGAAGTTTGCTACAAGGCTTCTCACTGTACTTTAACAACAGACTTCTACTGTGCTCCGAAGTCTGTGAAGTTGTACTCTGATTCGAGCACTTCGTAGTTGATACTTCGACAGGTTTCAAAGTTAGCTTCGAAGCATGTCTCTCTGGTTGGCTTCGCTCAGAGTGTGTTTCTAAGAAGTTTCTGTTGTTGTTATTTCTGTGGATCTCAGTTTGTGGGTTCGAAGGTTGAGATTCGAAGTGTGTGTTTAGGCTTCGACTTCTTGTGTGAGAACTTCAGAGGGCTCCGATTCAGAGTTGGTTTATTATTCGAAGGTCACTACTCTGGTAGTCGTACCTCGAGCAATTTACCTTCTTAGATTGTGGCACATGCTTCGTTTGTTCTCTGCTTTGCTTCGAAGTTGATTTTTTCGTAGCTTCGAAGTGTGCTTTTCGAAGTAGGCTTCGATAGTTTCTTAGTTCGCACAAGGCACATCGCTCCGAAGCATGCTTCACATTCTGCCACACTCGAACTAGCCTAGACTCCACAAACCTTCGGCACTTCCACAACAGACTTCGTCAGCCTTCGACAAAGGACTCTGAAGCAGGCTTCGACACTGCGAAGCAGGCTTCGACACAGTGAAGTAGGCCTCGACACTACAGGCTTTGATGTTGCAGGCTTCGCCAAGTTTCGTTCAGGAGACAACTTGAACAATAACTTCTCATCTCGTTTTACGTGTACTTAGATCAATTGCTGTGGTGATTTGTTTCTGAGAAGTTTAATCTGCCATGTTTTGAATGATCTATTAATCTGCCTATTAGCACTGTGTTGGTGTTTCTTTGTCTAGGACACCGGTCGTTTATAGGCTAGATACCTTTAGGCTTTATCGATTTGTACACATTTTCCTGCTAAGTCATTTGAGGAGTGTTGGGTGTTGGGGAGCAGGCCATTGATTCGAAAGAATTTTTAGGCGCCCATTCACCCCCCTCTGGTCGCTACTTTCGGTCCTACAGCAAAGAACACCTGCCGCCCTTCACAACCGCACTTGGGGGCCCAAGCTTCGACGTCGCATGCCAACGCGTCGCCCTCCAAGCCCTTATGGAGTTGAGGATGATCTATGATGATCGTCTTCAAAACCCGTCCTTTCAGCTTGTGCCGAAGCGCACTCCCGACGCCCACCGTAGCATCTACATCGGAGTTCACTCCATTCGTGATTCGGTCATGGCCCGGCAGTCATGTCTTGTTCAGGCCATGGACGACCTCCATACCGAGGCCGTGCTTGACGCCGATGAGCAGCATGAGGTGGTTGAGTTCCTTCGTCAGGAGACGAAGAGCTTGATCCAACAGAACGGCGAGCTGCAACGCAAGATTATGCAGCTGCAGAAGGACATTGTGGAGATGGTTCCCCTCATCCCGAGGAAGAGGAAGCCCATCCGCGAGCCTGCCCCTCGCCCTAAGAGGATCCCGCCACACCCCTCCACCGCCGGACCGTCCACTGCCAGCACCCCAGCACCGCGCCCCGGCCTCGTCTCCGACCCCATCATCGAGAATTTTCTCGAACCCACCGTCCCCTAGGACCCGCGTGCTCGTTGTTCCGAGAGCATGGAGACCGCCTCCAATGGCGAGTAGACGATAGCCATCGTTGATTGATGAATGGATAAATTTTGTGTATGTGGTGCTACCTGCAACAACTTGTGTTGCGGGTAGGATAAAATAAAAACATTGATGTAATGAACATTTTATACCACTATGATATATATATGATCCTCTATGGACTGTTTTGGCTAATATTTGTTTCACAACCTTTTATCTTATGACTTATGCTATTATATGTTCAGAAGATGGCCGACAACCAGAACACCGGCTCCAACAATGGAGAAGGAGGAAGCAACGGCTTGCCCGGAAATGTTGTGCCCAACTGGGGCGCAACGGGCCAATGACAGACTGGACCGCCATCCGCCAACCATCCTACCTTGGCGGAAATGATGGCGAACAAAAACCAGTTGATCACCGCCCTCCTTACCCAAATGCAGCACCAATAGGCGCAGTTGGACCGCCTGCAAAATGTGGAGCCCGCCCCTCGTGCACCCGCACCCGCGCCCGCGCCCCAACTCTCGGAGTTCCTGCGCGTGCATCCACCGATCTTCTCCAGCACCACCAACCCCATGGAGGCCGGAGATTGGCTCCGCACCATAGGGAAGAAGTTGGACCTCCTCCCCTGCACCGACCTGGAGAGAGTGGCCTTCGCCACTCACCACCTTCAGGGTCCCGCCACAGAGTGGTGGGACAACTACCGTGAGTCCCAGCCAGAGGACCACGTGGTGACATGGACGGAGTTCTCCATCGCCTTTCGCGCTGCCCACGTCCCCGCCAGAGTTATCGCAGTGAAACAGCAGGAGTTCCGTGACCTGCAACAGGGCAGCCGGACTGTCATGGAGTACCTCCATGAGTTCAACCGTCTGGCACGCTACGCGCCAAAAGAGGTGCGAACCGACGCCCTCCGCCAGGCCAAGTTCCTCCGGGGACTTAAGGATGAGCTGTCCATCCAGCTCGTCGCCGCCGACTACGCCGACTTCCAACGGTTGGTGAATAAAGCGCTCATCCAAGAGACTGAGTAGAACAAGTTGGACCTCAAGAAGAGGAAGATGATCGCCTTCAAGCATCAACAGGCGAATTCTCAGAGGCCCCGCTTCGTCCCTTCGCCACTAGCACCCGCCTACCATCCTCAGCCCGCCTATAGGCCACCTCATGCCACCGGTAGATCCAACGCTGGGCATCCCCGCCCCGCTCCACCAGCCCCGGCCGCTCAGCCGACGCCCACCGCCACGGCCCCGATCTTGAGGGATCGCCAAGGGAAGCCGGTCGTCTGCTTCAACTGCCGGAAACAAGGGCACTACTTACACCAGTGTCCTCACCCCAAGCAACCCCAAGGCACGGCACCCAACCAGGCGGTTCGTGCCCGCGTCAACCACATCAGCGCAGAGGAAGCTTAGGAAGCTCCTGAAGTCATGCTCGATACGTTTACCGCGAATTTCATACTAGCTATGATACTATTTGACTCTGGAGCAACACACTCTTTCATCTCGGAGGATTTCGTGAAAACCAACAACTTGGAAGTGCTCGCTCTACCAGCCCCCATGATGATTGGCACTCTAGGCAATAAAACCTTAGCCCACTTATACAGTCCTAAGGTTAAGATAGAGATCCAAGGAGTATTATTCTGGGCCGAGCCAGTCCTCATTAAGTGTACCGGACTCGACCTCATCCTCGGGATGGATTGGCTAATGAAACACAAGGGAGTAATTGATTGCGCCAGCAAGTCCATAACAGTGACCAACCCTGAAGGCAAAGTCGTCACCTTTCGGATGACCAGCCGCAAACCTCTAGAGGCATCTCTCCACTCGCTAGCCCTTGAAGAAGTGTCCATAGTCAAGGAGTTCATGAACGTCTTCCCAGAGGACCTGCCAGGAATGCCTCCCAAGCAGGACATCAAATTCAGAATCGAGCTTGTCCCCAGGACCACTCCAATCTCCAAGCGCCCATACCGGATGGCCGCTAATGAGCTAGCTAAAGTCAAGAGCAACATCGAAGACCTGGAGCAGAAAGGGTACATCCTACCAAGTACCTCACCCTAGGGTGCACCGATCATCTTCTCCATGAAGAAGGACAAGACTAAAAGGATGTGCGTGGACTATAGAGCCCTGAACGACGTAACCATCAAGAACAAGTACCCATTGCCTCGGATCGACGACTTGTTCGATCAACTGAAAGGATCCTCGGTGTTTTCCAAGATTGACCTCAGGTCAGGTTATCACCAATTGAGGATTAGAGAAGAAGACATCGCCAAGACTGCCTTCACCTCCCGCTATGGACTCTACGAGTACACTATGATGTCGTTCGGACTCACGAATGCCCTGGCCTTTTTCATGAATATGATAAACAATGTATTCATGGTGTTCTTGGATAAGTTCATCGTGGTATTCATCGACGATATCCTCATTTACTCCAAGACGAAGGAAGAACACGAGACCCACCTCCATCTGACCCTCGGAAAGCTAAGGGAACAGCAATTGTACACCAAATACAGCAAGTGTGAGTTTTGGTCATCTGAGGTTAAGTTCCTCAGTCATGTCATATCTGCCAGAGGAATAGTTGTGGACCCAACCACCATGGAAGCAGTAACCAACTGGTTGCAGCCCACGAACGTGACCGAGATCCGGAGTTTTCTCGGATTGGCCGGATACTACCGCCGGTTCATCGAGAACTTTTCGAAGATCGCCAAGCCTATGACCAGACTGTTGCAGAAGGAAGTAAAGTTTGAATGGACCTCAGATTGTGAAGAAAGCTTCCAAACCCTCAAGAAGAAGCTAGTGTCAGCCCCAATTCTGACCCTGCCAAACATCCGGAAAGACTTCCATGTCTATTGTGATGCCTCTCGCTAGGGATTGGGATGTGTCTTAATGCAAGATGGGAAGGTGATATCTTACGCCTCCCGACAGCTGAGACCGCATGAGCTGAACTACCCAACCCACGACCTGGAATTAGCAGCCGTGGTTCATGCCTTGAAGATATGGAGACATTACCTTGTGGGAAATCGATGTGAGATCTTCACCGACCACAAGAGCCTCAAGTATATATTCACCCAACCGGACCTGAACCTCAGGCAGAGGAGATGGTTGGAACTGATCAAAGATTACGACTTGGGCATCCATTATCACCCAGGCAAGGCAAATGTGGTGGCAGACGCCCTTAGTCGAAAAGGGTACTGCAATGCCATCATGATACAGTACCAGGCCCCTTTGCTATATAAGGAGATGGAAAGACTGAATTTAGGGATCACCACCCGAGTGTACCTCCCTACTTTGGAATCTAGACATGTCTTGATAGACCAGATCCGAGAAAAGCATAAGGAAGACCCGGACATCTTGGAGATCCAGCAGAACATGCGGAAGGGTAAAGCCCCTGGATTCTCCGAGGACGAACACGGTACCATCTAGTTCGGAACCCGGATATGCGTACCCGACAAGCCTGAGTTGAAGACTCTCATCCTCCAAGAAGCCCATGATACTCTATACTCCATACATCCTGGGAGTACAAAGATGTATCAAGACCTAAAGGAGAAATATTGGTGGGTCGGCATGAAGAGGGAAATAGCTGAGTATGTGGCCAAGTGCGACACATGCCGGCGAGTCAAGGCAGAGCACCAATGACCTACTGGACTATTGCAACCCCTCAAGGTCCCCGAATGGAAGTGGGAAGAAATAGGGATGGACTTCATCACGGGACTACCCAGGACCCAAGCTGGTCATGATTCTATCTGGGTGATCGTCGATCGACTCACCAAGGTGGCTCACTTCATCCCCGTCAAGACAACTTACACCATCGCCAAGTTGGCCGAGTTGTATATGACCCGGATCGTGTGCCTACACAGAGTTCCTAAGAAGATCGTATCTGACCGTGGGAGTCAGTTTACCTCTAAGTTTTGGAAGAACCTTTAAGAGGAACTCGGCACCCGGCTGAACTTTAGCACCGATTATCATCCTCAGACCGACGGTCAAACCAAAGGGTTAACCAGATATTGGAGGATATGCTTAGAGCTTGCGCTCTAGACTTTGGTGGAATGTGGGACAAGAACTTGCCCTATGCGGAGTTCTCCTACAACAACGGCTATCAAGCTAGCCTACAGATGTCCCCATTCGAAGAACTCTATGGGCGTAAGTGCGGAACGCCGTTACTCTGGGATCAGACCGGAGAGTCACAGTTGTTTGGGACAGATATACTAAGAGAAGTCGAAGAGAAGGTCAAGATCATCAGGGGTAGATTAAAGATAGCCTAGTCCTGACAGAAGAGCCACGCCGATAACCGACGAAGAGACCTAACCTTTGAGGAGGGTGATTATGTCTATCTCCGAGTCACTCCCCTCCGTGGCACACAGAGGTTCAACATGAAAGGCAAGCTAGCACCCCGCTATGTCGGACCTTTTCAAATACTCCGACGGCAGGGAGAAGTGGCATATCAATTAGAACTGCCTCCATCTCTGGCAGGAGTGCATGATGTGTTCCCCGTCTCTCAGCTGAAGAAGTGTCTTCGTGTGCCCACCGAACAGGCCGATCTCCAACAACTCAACGTCCAAGAGGATTTGACCTACATCGAGAAACCCATCAAGATCTTGGAGACTAAGGAAAGAGTAACCAGGAGCCATGTGGTTCGCTTCTGCAAGGTTTAGTGGGACAACCACCCCGTTGAAGAAGCCACATGGGAAAAAGAAGACGAGTTGAAAGCCCAATACCCCGAGTTATTCGAGTAGCGTTCCAATCTCGAGGACGAGATTCTTTGTAAGGGGGATAGGTTTGTAACACCCCAAATTTTCAAAGAAATAAAAATATTATTTAACTTATTTTCCTGGCATTAATTATTTTGGAAATACCTTTAATGCCCTCCTTAACCTTATTGAACTAGGACCTAGATGAAATGGCCAAACCAGAGGCTAGAAAATTTTGTATGAGTTCCTAAGACCAAAATATATTTTTGAGAATTTTTAAAAATTTTATCACCCTTGGAAGTAGCCCAAATATTTTAAATCAATTTATGTAATTATTTTTATTCATAAAAGCATTTAAACAGTAACGGGCCCTCCCCCTCCCTTTCTCTCTCCCGGCCGGCCCAGCCCGTTATCTCCGCGCTCCCCGTACTGACCAACGGGTCCCACCCGTCAGAGACCCTCTCCTCTCCGCGCCCGACCGCTCGACCCCACCTGTCGGCGCCAACCGGCTCCCTCTCTCGGCCGAGCCCGACCCCACCCGTTAGTCGCCACCCTGTTCGCTCGTGCTCGCTGGCGTGTGGCCCCCGTCTGTCAGATTCGTCTTCCCCGTGGGATCCACCCCCAAATCCCCCCCTCACTGGCCGAAGCCCTAATTCCGCCTCGGATCCGCCCCCGCCGACCCCCTCCCTTTAATCCATTGCCGACAATGAATCCCCCTCAATGCACCGACCATTTCCCCCTTTAAACCCAGCCGAATCGCGTCCAGGTTCAACGTATCCCCTCGCAACCGAGCTCGCCGGCGTTAAGGCCATTTTAATTTTGGTCCTCCCCCGATTGCGCCCCTCTGCCCCCGCCAGTGACCTTATTTAAACCCCCTGGCCATCCGCGTTTGACCCCCCACGCTCACTCGCTGCGAGAACGAACAGAATGCTCACACTTTAGTTTTTAGCACCACACCGCCGCCCGCACTCCAGTCATCATTCGCCGTCGCCGGAGTCCCTCTCCGTCCTCGCTGACGTAACCTCCGTGACCGCCAGCACCTCACCGACCTCGGCCACCCCTCCGCCGACGATGAACCCCGCCGGATCCCCGTCGCTGACAAGGACCCGAATGACTTCGCCGCCTCCCCTCATCGCCGGCCATGCCCCGTCGACCTCGAACCACCGCAACGGTACCCTCGTGTTCCCCATAGCCCCCTCTTTCCGTTTTTAGCCCTAGTTAGGCCGGGTAGCCCTCGCCGTCGCCGGAATCGCTCGCCGTCGTACCACCGGAGTCGGGGAAGACGGGTACTTTACCCCTCCCGACGCGTGCCGTGCCGGATTCTATCCTGGCCGCATGATTTTGATCCGATGGCGTAAATTAGAACCCTTGCGCCGTTTAATCTCGCGCGTCCATCTGGTCAAAGGGGTATCGAGCGTTGTGGGCTGTTGATCGCAACTTAATGCCCTGCCTCGCCCTCGCGCGTTGGATCTGGATCCAACGGTCCAGCAAGGGCCGAACCACGCACACAGTGCGTGGGTTCACGGTGGATCTGGTTCACCGTGGACCCGAGGCTATTTTGGATTTAATTTAAATTCCAGAAATGGTTTTAAACTTCTAAAATTCATATCTATTGCATTTTAACTCCAAAAATTATCATTTCAATTCCAGAAAATTTGTAATTTTATTCTCTACATGTTAATACAATAAAAATAGTATGTTTACTTTGAATATTTCATTCTTATTTAATAAAGTATTCAAATGCCCTTAGGGTAAATTACAAATTTAATTATTTAAATCTCAGCAAAATTTATATTTATTCATTTCCTGTTAATATAATGAAACCACTAAGTTTTCTCTGAACCTCTTATTTTAAATTAGTTAGAAAACTTAAAATAAGATTATTCACAATTAAAACCCCTTTTATAAAGGACCATATTTCATTATAGTTCATTGTAAATATCCATAAAATGAATTTCAGAAACTTAACACCTTTATTTTCCCTAAGTTAACCTAAGCAAAACCTTTATGCTTGTTGTGTGGTTTCGTTTTGTTTATTGAATGTTATGTTTGTTATTCATGTTAAAAAGACTACGACGCCACCGAGGAGCCAGAATACTTCCCGGAAGTTCCTCCCTCCCCTTTCGCTGAACAAGGCAAGTCACCAAACCAATATTTTGAGCATATTGAACCCATGTTTTATTAAACTATCGCTAAAACACATAGGATATACATGCATTAGTCAAATGAAACCCTTACAATATATTTATTAGGATCCCCCGACCTTGATGTGCAACCCAAGCCATGCTATCTAGCCTAAACTCCTTGTCACCATGTGATTAGTATTATTAGCTAGTGTCCAATGTATCGACACGATTGCTATATGATTAAAAATGAGTCGTAGCGATTGGAATCTATTATATGATCCCCGTTATTCTTATCTCTGGAATGCTGTTGGTGATAGAGTTATGGTTGAGAGTGTATGCATGGTGGGTTCCGGGTGCAAGCTAGGGCATTGGTCGGTAGCACCCGGGGCACTATAAGGACCGGTCTGCGGGATCCGTTGCAATACACTTTCGTACTAACCACAAGTATAATGGGTAAGTCCTAACTAAGGTATGGAGTGTTCTAAACCGAGGCCACCACTTGGAGATGGGTCAAGCAGCACCTGCGGGTGGCTTGTACCGACGTGGCGCAAAAGAGGGTGCGACGTTAGCCAGGATGCGGCCCGGCGCGCCGGTGAAACCTAGAGCGGGTGGTTATCGCTTGGAGCATTTTATGCTGAAGTTTTGGCACAAGTTCCCGTGGTATGCATCATCTTGTTACACTTTGGTGTTTGGGATGAGTGCGTGCCTTGTGGGTACAGTAGTACATCTCTGATCAGAGTCATAAATCTTTTCGAAAAGCCGAGCCCACGGTCAAGGGCGGGTTGCGTGACATCCCACAGTTAGTCTACTTTTGAGATGAATGTGCATGATGGTTTGACATGTAAGGACTGTTGTGCGAGGAGGGAAAACGTACTCCTCGAGTTAGATGGTTTAATTGATGTTCATGTTTATTATTTCGCATGATTAAAATTTGACTACACTAAATGCAACAACTGAAAAATGTACTTTTCTGCACTTTTAGCCATTATCCTTCCTTTGTTATTATCTTGCATTACTATTTGCATTTGCGGTGGTTTGTTGAGTACTCTTTGTACTCATACCCGTTGGACACACAATTCAGAGAATGCCTACTACGAGGATGGTCTGGAGTAGCGACCCAGTCAAGAAGAAGATCCTGAAGAGGGCATTCGTTATGCTTTTATTTACTTATTTTAATTTTACTCTTATGTAATAATATGGTTTGCGTACCATGAATGCTTGTTGTATGTACGTTGTCGCATGATGAACCTCTTGTATTATTGTTTTTCTTTGGAAATTCAATAATGTTCCGATTTATTAAATCGGGGCGCCACAAAGACTTAAAGAAAACTAACCTAATGCTCAACGGCTTCAACGGCGGGAGTTCCGAGGGAAAAGGCGTACTCTCCATGGAGTTAATAGTAGGTAACAAGATGTTGCCAACAGCATTCTTCGTCGTAGACGTGCAAGGTAACTACAGCGTGCTACTCGGGCATGACTGGATTCACGCAAATTGATGTATTCCTTCTACTTTGCACCAAAGCCTGATATAGTGGGACGGTGATGACGTAGAAGTCATACTAGCAGACACTTCGGCCTCGGTAGCATTGGCCGATGTGTCCATAGACGCCATCCAAAACAAAGTAGAGTGTCTATAAGGTAGGGACCTTTCGGATTACGACTTCATTAGCGTATCCGAGGGACGTTTCGTACCCGTGTCTGTAAAGTCGGCTGGTGTAGCACGG
>JAAALK010000287.1:94127833-94169846 GCA_019279435.1 Zizania palustris | reverse complement strand
ACTGCCCTCCACCGCATTCTGTTCACGCGTCCAATTGCACTCAGACCAAGCAGAGCGCCCGCACTTCGCCTTTTAGCGCATTCCTCCTGTTTCGCCTCCGGCCACCACTCGTCGTCGCCTCGGACCGCCTCTGTCCGCGCCTCCGCCACCAACGTGACCGCAAGGACGTCCCCGACCTTGGCCACCCCTCCATCGACGCCTGACCCCGCCGGATCGTCGTCGCCGCCAAGGAACCGAAAGCCTTCGCCGCCTCCGCTCGTCGCCGGCCTCACCCCATCAACCCTGGACCACCGCAAGGGTACCCTCTTGTTCCCCTCGGTACCCTCTTTCCGTTTTTAGTTCTAGCTAGACTAGATAACCCTCGCCGTCGCCGGAATCGCTCACCGTCGCATCGCCGGAGTCGGGGAAGAAGGGGTACTTCGCCCCCCCCCCCCCCCCCCCCGACACGCGCCGTGCCGGATTCAATCACGGCCGTCCGATCCAGATCCAACGCCAGTGATTAAATCATCTGTTCGGTTTAATCCGGGCCGTCGGATCTGAGCGAAGCGGTACGGTGCGATCTCGTGCGTTCGTTGGTATTTAAAACCCTCGTTCGATCTCTGTCGTTCATCGCGTACCGGTTCAAACGTTTTAATCTCAGCCGTCCACGTCATTTTAACTCCCCCGCCTCGCCCGTGACCGCCCGATCGCGATCCAACGGTGGATCTCGATCCGGCGCACGCGCACAGTGCGCGGGTTCACCGTGAGCCTGGCTCATCGTGGACCCGAGAGGATTTAAATTTGAAAATAAATTCCAGAAAAGGTTAAAAACTTGTAAAATTCATATCTGGCGCATTTGAACTCTAAAAATTGTCATTCCAATTTAAGAAAATTCATAATATTATTCTCTACATGATTATGCAATAAAAATGGTAGGTTTACTTTGGACATTTCATGTTTATTCAAATGAATATTCAAATGCCTTTAGGTTTAAAATACAAATTCAAATATTTAAACTTCAGAAAAATTTATAATTATTCTTTTCTGTCCATGTACTGAGAACCATTAAACTAACATGAACTTTCCATTTAAAAATTTATTAGGAAACTTAATATGACAATAATCACATTTAAACAACCCTTTCTAAAAAGGACAACTTTTCATTTAATTCCTTTAAAATTAATTATGAAATAAATCTGAGAACCTTAACAATTGAATTTATTTATTTTATTTTTAATCAAACCAACTTTAACTTATGTGCTTATCATGTAATATTATATTGTTTGATTGAATATTGTGTTCATTTTATTTTGCTTTATTATATCGAAAAGACTACGATGCTACCGAGGAGTCGGAATACTTCCCGGAAGTCCCTCCCTCGCCTTTCGCTGAACAAGGCAAGTCACCAAACTAATCTTTTGAGCATATTGAACCCATGTTTGATTAAACTATCGCTAAAACACATAGGTTATATATGCATTAGTCCAATGAACCCTTACAATATATTTATTTAGGATCCCCCGACCTTGATGTGCAACCCAAGCCATGCTCTCTAGCCTAAACTCCTTGTCACCATATGATAAATGTTATTATCTAGTGTCCGATGTATTGACACGATCGCTATAGGATAAAAATGAGTCGTAGTACATGGTTCTACTATATGATCCCCATTGTTTCTTATCTATGGAATTCTGTCGGTGTTGGAGTTGTGGTTGTGAGTGAATGCATGGTGGGTTCCGGGTGAAAGCTAGGGCATTGGTCGGTAGCACCCGGGGCACTATAAGGACCGGTCTGAGGGATCCGTTGCAATACACTTCCGTACTAATCACAAGTCTAGTGGGTAAGTCCTAACTAAGGTATGGATTGTTCCAAACCGAGGCCACCATTTGGAGATGGGTCAAGCAGCACCTGCGGGTGGCTTGTACCAATGTGGCGCAAAAGGGGGTGCGACGTTAGCCGAGATGCGGCCCGGCGCGCCGGCGAAACCTAGAGCGGGTGGTTATCGCTTGGAACATTTCATGCCGAGGTTTTGGCACGAGTTCCCGTGGTATGGGTCATCTCGTTTGGGATGAGTGTGTGCCTTGTGGGTACAGTAGTACATCTCTGATCAGAGTCTTTAATCTTTTCGAAAAGCCGAGCCCACGGTCAAGAGCGGGTTGCGTAACATCCCCCAGTTAGATTACTTAAATATGGATGTGCATGTTGGTTGACATGTAAGGACTGTTGTGCGAGGAGGTAAAACGTACTCCTCGAGTTAGATGATGTTAATATTGCTCATGTTTACTTTTCGCATGATTAAAATTGACTACACTAATTGCAATAACTGAAAAATGTACTTTTTCGCAATGTTAGCCATTACCCTTCTTTGTTTATTATCCTGCATTATTACTTGCATTTGCGGTGGCTTGTTGAGTACTTTTTGTACTCATACCCGTTGGACCCCACAGAGGATGCTTACTATGAAGACGGTCTGGAGTAGCGACCCAGTCGAGAAGAAAGATCCTGAAGGAGATGTTCGTCATGCAGATTTTTAATTATCTTTATTACTGTTTTTACCAAAACGTTGATGTAATAAATATGGTCTGCGTACCATGGATATTGTCGTATGTATGTTGTCGCATGATGAACCTCTTGTATTATTGTTTTTCTATGGAAATTCAATAATGTCTCGATTTGTTAAAACGGGGCGCTACACGGAGCCATTTTTGTAACAGGACAAAGGCAGGTGATTGGATCAAAGGTCTCCAGCATATAACTCCGAGAATACAGTGGATCAAGTTCGAAGTATGGAGGCGAATTCTAGTTCGGAGTATATCTTCGAACTAGGACTCTTCCGAGAGCTTCCTTGCCAGCTAGGATGGAAGACTTATCTTCTTTCTCATTAGATTAGTCTTTTACCATTTTAGCCCTATTAAGGGTACCGAATAGTTTCCACTATGTCGGTTGTAATAGAGGGGTAAAAGGGTCTTTTCCTTAATGATTGGGCCTATAAATACCCCCCGTTTTACCCTGTAATGGGGACCGAATACAAGTTATTCAATATACATCTTCGAACTATTTTGAGCTATTATCTTTTCGGAGGCATGAACTAGTTTACTTCGCAAATACTTCGTTTGTTAGTTTCTAACTTTCAGAAACCTGTTAGCGTAATCTTTTACGCCAACAGCAAGCAAGTTCATAGGATTCATGATTCATGAGAGAGGTATTGAAATTGATCCTAATAGGCTTAAAAAGATTAGAAAATTTGCAGCACCAACATGGAAAAGAGATTTGCAAAAGTTGCTAGGCAAGATGAATTATATGCGTCGCTTTATATCTAACTTGTCCGGCAAAATCGATGCTTTTGTCCCCATACTCCAGCTAAAGAATGAAGCTGAGTTAACTTGAGGGGCAAGTCAGCAAAGCGCATTTGAGAAGATTAAGGAGTGCTTGTCATCGTCATCCGTGGTAAGAGCACCAAATCCCGGAATCCCATTTCGGTTGTACATCCCTGCAGAAGATAGTGTGATAGGAGCCGTACTAACTCAGGAAATGGAGGGAAAAGAATACATCATCACATTCTTGAGCTGCCGCCTGCTAGACGCTGAAACCCGGTACGTGTTTGTGGAGCGTTTGTGTTTATCACTCTATTACGCATGTACCAAATTACGTCACTATCTTCTTCCTAGCACATGTATTGTCGCTTGCCAAACCGATGTCATAAAGTACATGTTGCAAAATCTGATTCTAAGTGGAATAATCGGAAAGTGGGCTTACGCTTTGATTAAATATGATTTGGCTTATGAACCGCGAAGAGCTATGAAAGGCCAAATTGTTGCTAATTTTATAGTTGATCACCACGTAGATGTCAATTGGGGTAATGATGTTACTCTAGTTGAAGTAGTGCCATGGAAACTTTATTTTGACGGTTCAGCTTGTAAGAATGGCCAAGGCATCGGGGTAGTTCTCATATCGCCTAACGGCACACACTTCGAAGCCTCGGCCCATTTAGAAATTCCTTCTACTAATAATCAAGCTGAATATGAAGCTTTATTGCTAGGACTTGAATTTCTAAAATCCATGGGTGCTAAACATGTACATACGCATGGTGACTCTCTGTTAGTAGTACAAGTAGCTAAAAGTGCTCAAGGTTTTAATGGCTTGCTAAATAGTTACTTGGATGAATGTTTAGACATAATTGCTACTTTGGACGACTTCAAATTTTTCACGTGTCAAGAGAAACCAATTCGATTGCAAATGATTTGGCTCAGCAAGCATCTGGCTATCAAGTCAGGAGAGGAAAATTTTCTATACAGAAAAAGCCAATGCTTGGTCACACTGCCGAAGCCAGAAACTTCGGGCAGGTGTGAGGCCCGCTGGACCCTCCAAGTCGGACCCCTCCGGCCACCAAGGGGTGTTGCGTGCTGGAGCCCTCGTGCCAGAGCCCTCATGCCGAAGCCTTCTTGGCGATAGAAGCCCTCGCATGCCAGACCCCTCTGATAGAAGGCTTCGTTCTAATCGGCTTCGCACAGCCGGTCTGGTCAGCCTTCGGCAGGAACAGGAGAGACCCGAGGGGCACTCTGAAGTTATTAATTTAGACATTTCTCTAGGAAAGGAGTTAGCAAACCCTCCAGATACCCATGAGGATGATTGGAGAATTCCAATCGTCCAGTATTTAAAAAATGTCAATCGAAGGGTTGATCGAAAAGTTCAGCGACAAGTATTTAAGTTCATATTGCTAGATGGTGTATTATACCGCTGAACTATTGATGGAGTACTCTTAAGATGCTTAGATGTCGATAAATCCAAAGTAGCTACAGGAGAGGTCCATGAGGGATTTTGTGGCACTCATCAGTCGGCCTAGAAAATGAGTTGGATGCTCAAAAGAGTAGGTTTCTACTGGCCAACTATGACCGAGGATTGCTTTAAATAATATAGATGGTGTGAAGCATGCCAAAGGTTTGGTAATATTCAGTTGGCTCCTATGTCACTACTTAACCCTATTATCAAACCATGGTCGTTCCGGGGTTGGGGTTTTGACTTCATTGGTCAAATTCATCCTCCCTTTTCAAAAGGGCATCGGTTCGTGTTGATGGCGACAGACTACTTCACCAAATGGACCGAAGCCATGCCTCTCAAGAACATGACCCACAATGAGGTAACTAATTTTATCAAGGTACTCCCCAAACTCTCACTATAGATCAAGGTACTTCATTTGTTGCTAAAGAAGTGAGAGACTTTGCTGAATTTTATGGTATTAAGTTGATAAACTCTTCACCATACTATGCTCAGGCCAATGGTCAGGTCGAGTCTAGTAATAAAACTGTGATTAAACTCATTAAGAAGAAAATTGAAAAGTTTCCTAAAAGGTGGCATGAAGTACTCTTCTGAAGGATAATTTAGAACAAGTGACCGATAAGAGGTTAAGAGCTCTACAAGTTATAGAGAAAGACAAGAGAAGAATAGCTAGAGCCTACAATAAAAAAGTTAAGTCAAAATCATTTCAAGTTGGTGACTTGATTTGGAAGACAATTTTTCCCTTAGGCACTAAGAGCCCCAAATTTGGTAAATGGTCACCTAGTTGGGAAGGTCCTTTCAAAATAGACAAAATCGCTCCACGTAACGCGTACTTGTTGGAATCTGTACAAGGAGAACAGTTTCAAAGGGCTTTGAATGGCAGGTATTTGAAAAAGTACTTCCCAAGTGTGTGGCAAAGCGCTTGAAATTGTCGAAAGGCCGATATGGAAGGTATCATCCTTAGCATGTTATGCTTTTAGTTCACTTAGTTCACTAAAAGGCAGGGGGCATGTGTTGATAGCAAACAATGGCATTAATGGTTAAGATTGTCAAAATATCAATTTTGGTAATTTGGGCCGAAAATACACAAGTCTTGGATCAGGCCGAAGCCTTACAGGGCCGAAGGCCCATCGAACATTGGTATTCAGAAGCCTTCTAGCGGCCTGCTACCTTTGGACCGAAGGCCTTCGGAGGCCTGCCTTGCCGAAGCATCAGCCCGAGGAGCAGTCTTCGGTAGGCCTTGCCGAAGGCCCACTTCGGGTTGTTTTTAGGATAGAGTTTGAGTCTGATTCTAGCTATTTTTATCCCTAAACTTGATTAGGCCGAATCCTAATAGATTAGCCTTAGAGATAAGAAGACTAGCCCCGATAAATATAGGGGTGAGGCCGGTTCATTAAGCCCAGCAAACACAAATCAACTTCAATCCCTAGTTTGAACCATACCTTTTATTTTCCTTTACTTTCTGCACAACCTTCATGGATTTGCCTAGAAGCCCTCCAATGGCCGCGTCGAAACCATGGTAAGCCTTGTTACTTCACCTGTGAAGTATCTGTTAATCTACGTAACAGATTGCTATCGCCTTGTTACTTAGCTTGTGAAGTATCCGTTAATCTACGTAACAGATTGCTACCTTCGTTTCTCTACTACAACACCTAGTAAATTCAGTCTCTAGGCCGAATCGGAACTTGATCTCTTTTTTGTTGCAGGTTTCCACGCTCGGAGCCCCTTCGCCGGAGCTGTCCGAAGCCAGGAAACTGGTTTCAGAGGCTACCAGAACACCCTTCGATGGAACCCCTGCTTCGACTACTCGTGCCGGACCCGTCACGCCATTGTCGGTCTGGTTGAGTTCCCATGCTAGCACGCTCTATAGCAGGCTTCGTCACACCTACACTTCGCGCTAGACGAAGTTGCTCTAGAACCCTGTTGTTCAGAGGTGATTTTGCATCGAGATCTGTTTGGAGCCTGCCTTCTGCCAAATTGATCCGAATGCCGAAGGCTACCTTCGGCGAACCCTTCGCACCAGACGCCAAAGGCCTCCATTCGGTGAACCCTTTGCACGATACACTTTGAACTGGTCAAGCTCCGTTTAGCTGGATGGTTTATTTTATTTAATATATTTCTTTTCAGCTAATTGGATTATTTCTGTGTAATCTGATTACCTGGCGACTCCACCCCCCTTGCCATTGTTAAGGTTAGTCGGAACACAACGTCAGTGTTGTGTTATGCTTAGGTTGGTCCCTAAGTATCCACTCACTTTTGGATCATCGAGCTGACCCAAGTGCGGGGGCACGTTTTCGTGTCAACAGGTATTTATAGATAAGATACATTAGCAAAAGACCTCTTTACCTTCTAATTACAACCGACCTAGAAGTTACTGTTTAACATTCTTTGTAGGGTTAAAAGGGTAAAAGACCAAGTCAACAGTGAGAAAGTAATTCTTCTATCCTTACTAGCAGTACCCCTCCGGGTAAAGAGGCTTTGGGATTCTTCGTCATGCTGAAGCCTTAGCGGATACCTCCGTCGTGGAATGCTCCGAATATAGTGAAGCCTTGATACTATTAGGACCTTCGGAGATCAGGACTTCTAGCTTCCTTTTGTCTTTAGATAACGTCGATGTAGGGATTTTAAAATGATGATTAGGATGAAGTATTTTCCCCCAACAGCGGGCATGATATTTCTATTGTAAAATCCTATCTGCTGGGAGCATGGTTGAAAGTGTATTTTCAATCTTATCCTCCTCTGAAGGTTCCTTTTCACAAAAATGCAATTTAGCACACATTCTATGAACGACATGATTGTGATCTCTGACACATTTGAAGACATGTAGTCGAAGTTGGGTCCATTCATGGATGGCTTCGACAAAAATGATTGCCTTCTGTTGGCGTAAAAGATTACGCTAACAGGTTTCTGAAGATTAGAAACTAACAAATGAAGTGTTTGCGAAGTAAACTATTCCAAGCCTCCGAAAGGATAATATCTTAAAATAGTTCGAAAGTGTGTATTGAATAACTTGTATTCGGTCCCCATTACAGTGTAAAACGGGGGGTATTTATAAGCCCAAACATTAAGGAAAAGACTCTTTTACCCCTCTATTACAACCGACATAGTGGAAACTATTCGGTACCCTTAATAGGGCTAAAATAGTAAAAAACTAATCTAATGAGAAAGAAGATAAGTCTTCCATCTTAGCTGGCAAAGAAGCTCTCGGAAGAGTCCAAGTTCGAAGATATACTCCGAACTAGAGTCTGTCTTCATACTTCGAACTTGATTCAATGCATCCCCGGAGATACATACTGGAAACCTTTGATTCAATCGCCTGCCTTTGTCTTGTTACTGCAATAACCCTGAGGATGGAATATTTTCCCCCAACACCTTCTTCTGTTCATATCATGTTTTAAGGGCAAGCCATAGAGTGCGCAGATTTTCTTCCTGAAGATATTCTGCGTTTAGATCTGGGTGGATAAGTGTTGGTGCGTTTTTTGGTCACACTTTGACACACACGTGGCCTGGGAGATCTTCTTAACTCCAGTGCAGGTCCTACATTCTTAGAAAAAGGGGTTCAAGGTGTGCCAATCAGTTTGACCCTACAACTGATAAGGAAATGGGAAAATATGATCAATAACATAGCCTATCGGCTATCGAGCCGATGACCGTGATGAGAATGAGATATTCATGGAATATCATGTCGATCGGTCATAGGGCCGATGACCAGGGGTGAAGCAATTGGGTGGGCATGCCATCGACTGATAAGATGGGCAGTTTTACCACATAGGCCGATGAGCGCTTTTTCCGATGGTGAATAAGATGTGTCATTGAATTGAAGATAACTTGTCAGCTTGTACTCCAACAGAAATAAATAAAACGTGCCAGATAACATGTCTATATCATGAAAATCATCACAATAACTAGATCGAACCTAACCAAGATAGTAGCTAATCATGATGATCTTAATAATATATCAAAGTATCGAGCATGTTTTATTTAGATGAACTGTATATAGCATGAAAAAGATACAATAGTAAGAAATGTCGGACTTAACAGATGAAGCCTCAAATTACCACACCTAGATCACATCAATCTAAGAGATAAATTTGATGCAGCCTTAGACCTAGCCAATACACCGAGAACCGACGGATGTATTGTTTCGACGTTCACCTCAAGAGATCAATCTGATGCAGCCGTGAGGATATTGACCTAGTCGATATGGTCGTCGAGGGTGGTGGGACTCACCTCTTTGCCGGAGATCGAAACGATACAGCCCAGCTCCGAGTGTCGAACCCCGCCGAGTTAAACCTGAGAACCAAGGGTGGCGATGATGAGGACATCACTTCTCCGCTGGACATTCAAGGTCCGATCACTAGAGCTCGTGCACGACACTTGAATTTAGAGGTGAGATCATTCCTAAGCATTTCAAATTATGAATTTGAGAATACCTAATGATTATATTGTGATTAGGAACCAAGGAGAGGACTAGGAGATTCATGAAGAAGGACTTGGAGATCCGATCCAAGTCGACTTCGAGTCCAATTCGGACTCTAGGACCACCTAACAGTAAAACGGACGCCCAGGATGCATACGACCTCCGATTTGGACGTTCCACATATGGTTGGAAATATGAGAAGATAACCTTTCCAATGGGACCAACCTCACATCAAGATAAAATCGGAGTCGTCAACAATTGTCAAAATTGTACTGATTTCTAGAAACATTTCACTACTGCGTACCAGTTTGGGCCTTTGGCTCATGTACCGAGTTGGAGTTCCTTAAGGACACGTTTTATGGTTAAACCACATTCATTAGCCTATATAAACAGCAGCTACTGCTGTCTCTCAGGGGTTTTGCTTAGATTATTTTGTCCAGAACAGTTTCGCAGTCATATCGGTTTGTAGAACCCCAATTTGTGAGTTTAATCATACATCTGCAATTTGGTTGCATTCTTCTTGGTTCTTGCTTGTGTTCTTCGATTCACAGGCAAGGATTAGCCTTCTTGGCGAGGTCGACTGAGCACCGTTCGGTCGATAACTAGAGGAGACGTTGTGCTGCGATTGCGGGCTCAAGACGTGTCGTCCAGAAGCCGGGTCGATTTGTATAGCGACTCCACCAAATCAAGAGATATCAGAACCTTCCGGAAGATTGGGAACCCTAGTTTACATAAAGTGGTATCCAGAGCCAGGTTTACCATCAGGTTCACCTTTCCTTTGTCGAGTTAATTTCGCCTTCGTCCTAGAGTCCACAGAAAAGCCAAAAACAATTTCCCCGTCCTAGACATTGTTAGCCTTTTGCACAATTCTCTTTCAGAGTCCGTAGTGTTGAGTTTGTGTCCATGTTTGTGTCTTTGTTGCTGGTTAATTCGTGTCTTAGATCGGTTTGTGTGTTTCCCTTTTCCTCTGCACAATTTTTCCACCCCACCGATTCACATCCGCTACCGATTCCACCACCAACAGACTCGATTTTGGAGGGTCCTCATTGAAACGGGCATAACTTTTCACTCGAAACTCCGATTGAGCTGAAATTTTTACCATCGAAAGATCTAGAAAAGTTGAATGTGGTGAAACTTGCTATGCTGGTATCGGCGATTTCAAAAAAATTAAAAAAAATCAGGAAGGCCTTCGTTTCGGGCTCCGAAGTTTCAGCAACCGTTTTTCCAAACGTTCCAAATTCTGTACCGATAACATCTAACATCGGTTGTAGCTGATACTTGGTGCTGTTCTTAATATTGGTTCATAGTGTTGCTGGTACCTGGTTGCAAAAAAAGATAAACAAAAAAAAGAGAAGAAACAAAACAGAGATACTTGGTGCTGATACTTGTTTTGCTGGTGTCGTGCTGACATTGTCCTTGCTTTTCATCCTGTCCATCCTTGTTTCTTTCTTGTTGACACTACTATTTTTAGGACATGAGGAGACCAACAATTAAGACTAATAGTTTGAACATTTATTCAGTATTACTATCTGTTATTGAATTGTGTCCCACTCACATAGCTAGCCTTCCTATAGCTCCACATACACCTTCTAGACAGCAGGTTTTTGATCCTTGCAATCGCAGAGCATGCCTCCCAGGTATCCTTTTGCTAGTGAGAACCTTGTAAGAGCTTGGTAAGGTGTTTCCTCTTGCGGTGTTGATTGAGAGAGAGGCACCACCGGTCCTGTGTAGTATCTTATTAGGGATAACATTCACTGTTTGTTCCTTTTTGTGTCTACAATGGTAGGTGATGATGGAGGTGCCACCCCAAAGGACTTCAACGAGTGTGTGAGCCAGGGTCAATTACGTGAGGCCCTTGAGCAGGGGCAGAAGGCGATGACAGAAGCTCTCACCTAGACAATCACCACTGCCATCAAGGACCTCAGACTCCAAGAGTCCCTTGAGTGCTTGGATAAACAGATATCCACTCTAACCGATAGGGTGGTTGCATTGGAAACTCGTCCCCCACCCGATAGAGATGAGGACGTGGACGCAACCACTAGAGATGTGTGACTTCGACATCGTCTACGCACCAATACCGTAGGTATGGGTGGTAATCATAACCGTGCTCACGATGACCCTTATGCTAAAATTAAATTCAGTATACCTTCATTTTCTGGACATTATGATGCTGAGGGATATCTTGATTGGGAGATGACTGTTGAACAAAAATTTAGTGCCCATCTTGTACCTAACCAACATAGAGTTAGACAAGCCACTAGCGAATTTAAGGATTTTGCTATCATTTGGTGGACTGGTTTAACTTCCGCGGGGCTTGCACCTACTACATGGGACGAACTTAAGGTTGCTATGCGCGATAGATTTGTTCCCCCTTCTTATAATAGAGATCTGTGTAATCGCTTGATGCGCTTAGAACAGGGCAATAATTCTGTGCAGACTTATTATGGTGAGCTTCAAAATGGTTTGATGTGTTGTGGCATAGTAGAGGGCCTCGAGGATTCTATTTGTCGTTTTTACTCGGGTTTGCGGCGTGAAATTCAGTACATAGTGGATTATAAGGAGTTTAACACTATCAACCAGTTGTTTCAGTTGGCTATGTTTGCAGAAAAATAGTTGTAGGGACGTGCTTTGCAGGACAAGAGCAATGTCGGCACCACATACACGCAGCGTTCGACGATATCTTTTGGCCTGATCAAGCCCTCCTCCTTTCGGGCGCCCCCTCTATCGAGCAAAGGACCAACAAATGCCGGAGTGTCTGCACCGCCTAAACCTTCGGATTCGGGTAAAAAAACATGCAGGTTCCAGCGGCAAGTGCCTCCTCCGTGCCTTCTACAGGACGCACGCCTGGCATTCAGTGCCATCGCCGCCTCGGATTTGGCCATGTGCAGAAGGATTGCCCAAGTCAGCGGACATACATCGCTACGGACGACGGGTACATCAGCACCTCTGACATCGAAGATGATGTGATAGAAGATGCGACAGCGGACGACGGCAATGTCCTTGGTAGCGTGGAAACGGTGGGTTTTCGGAGCATCATCGTGCACCGCGTGCTCAACACACAGTTGAAACAACCAAAGAAGCTTCAACGCCACAACCTTTTCCAAACCTTCTTCGTCATCCACAATCGACGAGATCGTGTCATCATTGATGGAGGTAGCTGCAATAATTTGGTGAGTTTAGATTTGGTAAAGAAGCTTGACTTGCCCAGCCGTCACCACCCACATCCATACCATATCATGTGGTTTAATGATGCTGGAAAAGCTAAGGTAACACATACTTGCAGAGTTTCTTTTTCCATTGGTTCCTATGCTAGTCATGTTGATTGTGATGTGGTACCTATGGAAGCTTGTTCACTTTTATTGGGTCGTCCTTGGGAATTTGATAATAATGCTACACACCATGGTAGAAGTAATACATACACTTTTATGCATAAAGGAAAGAAAATTACTTTGCTACCTTTGACCCCTGCTGAAATTGTACAAGCTGATAAAGACCGTGCTGCTAGTTTGAATGGTGCTAATTCTGAAAATCAACAAGTTGCTAAGTCTCTTTACCCACCGAAACAAGATAATCAAATTAAATTAAAGGGTGTTGTCATGCTTGCTAGAAAATGTGACCTTGCTGAAATTTCTGATGATGATGTTTGATATGCTTTGGCTTGCACACAGACCTTGTTCTCACTTGATAACATTGCTAGTTCGATACCTCCTGCTGCCACTAACCTTTTGCAGGAATATGAGGACATTTTTCCATCCGAGATACCACCGGGGCTACCACCTATCAGAGGAATAGAGCATCAAATTGATTTGATTCCGGGTGCAACATTGCCAAACCGTGCTGCTTATAGAACCAACCCCGAGGAGACTAAGGAAATTCAGCGACAAGTCCAAGACCTTTTGGACCGCGGGTATGTACGTGAAAGCCTTAGCCCTTGTGATTGTAGGGCTATCAATAATATTACTATTCCGTATCGTCATCCTATTCCTAGACTTGACGACATGCTTGATGAATTATGTGGCTCTATAGTTTTCACAAAAATTGACTTGCGTAGTGGTTACCACTAGATTCGAATGAAACTTGGCGATGAGTGGAAACGGCTTTTAAAACCAAATTTGGGTTGTATGAGTGGTTAGTAATGCCTTTCGGTTTAACTAATGCACCTATTACTTTCATGCGCTTAATGAATGAGGTTTTGAGGGCTTTTATTGGTCGATTTGTGGTGGCTTACTTTGATGATATCTTGATTTATAGCAAGTCTTTGGATGAACATATGGATCACTTACGTGCTGTTTTTTAATGTTTTACGCGATGCACGTTTATTCGCTAACCTTGATAAGTGCATATTTTGCACGGATCGAGTATCTTTTCTTGGATATGTGGTCACTCCCAAGGGAATTGAGGTGGATGAGACAAAAATTGAAGCCATAAAGAGCTGGCCGACCCCCAAATCCATCACACAGGTGAGGAGTTTTCTTGGTATTGCAGGTTTCTATCGTCGCTTTGTTCCGGATTTCAGCACCATTGCTGCGCCGCTGCATGAGTTGACAAAGAAGGGTGTGGTGTTTCGTTGGGGACAAGCACAAGAGGAGGCATTTACCACTTTGAAGAACAAGCTAACACATGCGCCACTACTACAACTTCCAAATTTTGGTAAGACATTTCAGCTTGAATGTGATGCTAGTGGAATTGGCATTGGTGGTGTGTTGATGCAAGAAGGTAAGCCTGTTGCATACTTTAGCGAAAAATTAAATGGTCATGTTCTAAACTACTCTACGTATGATAAGGAATTGTATGCCCTTGTACGTTCTTTAGAGACGTGGCGTCATTATTTGTGGCCTAAGGAATTTATTATACATTCTGATCATGAATCGCTTAAGTATCTTCGCTCTCAAACAAATCTGAATCGTAGACATGCTAAATGGGTTGAATTTATTGAGTCCTTTCCTTACGTCATCAAGCATAAGAAAGGGAAGGATAATGTCATTGCTGATGCTTTGTCTAGGCACTATACTTTGTTGTCCCAACTTGATTGTCAGATTTTTGGACTTGAATCAATAAAAGAACAATATGCAAATGATCCTGATTTTAAAGACATGCTTTTGAATTGTAAAGAGGGACATACATGGAACAAATTCGTGATCAATGATGGGTTTGTGTTTAGGGCTAACCGCTTGTGCATTCCAGTTGGTTCTGTTCGCCTTTTGTTGCTGCAGGAAGCACATGGAGGAGGCTTGATGGGGCACTTTGGTGCTAAAAAGACAAGATGTTTTGGCCTCACATTTCTTTTGGCCAAGAATGAGGAGAGACATCGAGCGGTTCGTCGGTCACTGCAATGCATGTCAAAAAGCTAAGTCTCGGTTGAATCCACACGGTTTATACATACCTCTCCCTGTTCCTTCTATTCCATGGGCGGATATTTTTATGGATTTTGCGTTGGGATTGCCACGGACAAAGAGGGGGAGGGATAGCATTTTTGTTGCTGTGGATCGATTTTCTAAGATGGCACATTTTATACCATGTCATAAAAGTGATGATGTTGTCCATATTGCTGACCTCTTTTTCAAAGAAATTGTATGTTTGCATGGTATGCCTTCTACTGTTGTTTTAGATTGTGATGCAAAATTTTTGAGTCACTTTTGGCGTACTTTTTGGAACAAGTTGGGTACCAAATTATTATTTTCGACCACTTGTCACCCACAAACTGATGGCCAAACGGAGGTGGTCAACCGCACTTTAGGCTCCATGTTGAGGGTTGTTTTGAAGAAAAATTTGAAGATGTGGGAAGAATGTTTGCCTCATGTGGAGTTTGCATACAACCGAGCAACACATTCTACCACCAAGGTAAGTCCTTTCCAGGTAGTGTATGGTTTTAACCCTCGTGCTCCTATCGATATTTTGCTTTTACCTACCAGTGAGAGAATACATAATGATGCTAAAGAGCGTGCTGAATTTATTTTGAAATTGCATGAAACAACTAAGGAAAACATTGAAAAAATAACTGAAAAATATAGGCTTGCTGGTAGTAAAGGTAGGAAGGAAGTTAAGCTTGCACCAGGCGATTTAGTTTGGTTGCACTTGAGGAAGGATAGATTTCCAAATTTAAGAAAGTTTAAGTTGATGCCTAGAGCTGATGGTCCTTTCAAAATACTTGAGAAGATTAATGATAATGCATATAAACTTGAGTTGCCTTTCGAGTTCGGGGTCAGTCCTACCTTTAACATTTCAGATTTGAAGCCTTACTTGGGGGAAGATGATACGTTAGAGTCGAGGACGACTCCAATTCAAGAGGGGGGATGATGAGGACATCACTTCTCCGCTGGACATTTAAGGTCCGATCACTAGAGCTCGTGCACGACACTTGAATTTAGAGGTGAGCTCATTCCTAAGCATTTCAAATTATGAATTTGAGAATAGATTGCTACCTAATGATTATATTGTGATTAGGAACCAAGGAGAGGACCAGGAGATTGATGGAGAAGGACTTGGAGATCCGATCCAAGTCGACTTCGAGTCCAATTCGGACTCCAAGACCACCTGACAGTAAAACGGACGTCCAGGATGCATACGACCTCCGATTTGGACGTTCCACATATGGTTGGAAAGATGAGAAGATAAACTTTCCAATGGGACCAACCTCACATCAAGATAAAATCGGAGTCGTCAGCAATTGTCAAAACAGTACCGATTTCCAGAAACATTTCGGTGTTGCGTCACCAGTTTGGGCCTTTGGCCCATGTACCAAGTTGGAGTCCCTTAAGGATGCGTTTTATGGTTAAACCACGTTCATTAGCCTATATAAACAGCATCCGCCGCTGTTTCTCAGCGGTTTTGCTTAGATTATTCTGTCCAGAATAGTTTCGCCGTCATATCGGTTTGTAGAACCCCAATTTGTGAGTTTAATCATACATCTGCAATTCGGTTGCATTCTTCTTGGTTCTTGCTTGTGTTCTTCGATTCGCGGGCAAGGATTAGCCTTCTTGGCAAGGTCGACCGAGCCTTGTTTGGTCAATAACTAGAGGAGACGTTGTGTTGTGATTGCGGGCTCAAGACATGTCGTCCAGAAGCCTAGTCGATTTGTGTAGCAACTTTACCAAATCGAGAGATATCAGAACCTTTCGGAAGATTGGGAACCCTAGTTTACATCAGGCAATGCGCCGAGTAGTTGTTTGACAGATATGTGTGTTTCTAATCTAACTAGGGGTACATATTTGTAGTCTAGAGACTTGTCGTCTAAGTACTCTATCTTAACCAATTCTGGATAATCTTTATCTTCTCTTTATCCGCTCCTCCATATCCGGCCAGCATTGTAACGGACGGGCTTCTTTGACTATCTTTGATTGGACTCTTCTTGACTTTTTTTGACCGTACAACATCCTTGATGGGCTCTGGGCTTTACCTAATTTTGGCGTCAACAATATGATTTTGTATAATGGCTAGTGCGATAAACTTCTTGACATCTGATACTTCGTCTTATGCGCCCTCTTGGAGAGGGACGATTGCGGGTAATATCGTGCAGGAGGCGAGAGTAACTTTGACATCCATATCCTATGTTAGGTAATTACGACTGTCAATGTTGAGTATATCAAATTCTTTATCCATTATGGTATCCTACATGTGTAGAAACCAATGATTTTTATTAAAATCAGTATAGTAGTGTTGTACAAAAAATGCAAAATATTATAAAATTCAGCATTTCATACTTTGATTTTACTGTTGGTGTGGACCTAAATTTTCATTCATAAAGTAAGAAATAATCACCCTTTTGGTGTAGATTTTCTAACTTATATGATGTAGTCATTATTGGATAATGTAGACCTCTTTATGCTAACAATTTGAAAATAATCACCAAAAAATGGTGTAGATCTTTTGTAAGTGTATATGACATGTAATCTAAAAAATCAGTAGATGCTTTATCATATTTCTTTGTGATAACTATATTTTGTATATTTGAGGATGTGACATTGAGATATTCATGAGAACATAGTGTCATGTAGATCTCAGATAGGTGGTACATAGTCTACACAAGTGTAGTAGATGCATTATCCACCATATGTCATACACTTTTAATGTGAGGTTTGCACTTGATTTTGTGTTTTGAAAATTTTTGCATTATATAATGTTTGAAAATTAAGCCGATTGGGCAATGTCAATTGCATATATATTTTCGGGCTCAATTTGAAAATTATACGATATCCAACACTCTATCATTCTTGGACCAATCACTCGCTCCCGTGCATGGAAGCTTAATTATGAGGTGCGTTCGTTTCTTACTTTACATAATGATATGGATACGGATGGGATGCTACTTATGGATGATATTTTGACTATAAGGAACATGGGAGAAGCACTTCTGGATCAAACACAAGGAGGAGAGGCGGCACAACAATTCAACTCGAAATCCACTTCAAACTCTGATTTCGGTTTGGATTCAGCGGAGCATCCTTCAGTAAAATGGGCATAACTTTCTCGTACAGAGGTGGATTGAGGCGTTCTTTAAGGCGTTGGAAAGATAACGAAAATATCTTTCCAATGGGTCTAGTGCAAAGTCATGGTTCGTTACGAAACGTTCTGTGTCTTCCGAACAAGTCATCTGGTGTTGTGTCACCGTTTTGGCCCATGTCGGGCCTTGTATCTGTTTGGGACCTTAAGCCCAACATTAGTCTTGACTTTTCCACAAACCCTAGGTATTAATACTCTGCAGCCACCCGGGATTAGGGTTGGGTTTTACTTAGTTTCGAATCTCTTATAGATTGAACTCTGACTTGGTCAGATTGCGGAACCCCACTTGAGAAATCGATCTCTCTTCTGTTTGCGAGATTGTGTTTCCGTGTTCTTGCTTGTGTTCTCGATTCGTAGGCAGGGATAAGCCTTCTTGGAGAGGTCAATTGTGTTCATGCGTGGTTGATAACCAATGGAACCATGGTGTAGCGATTGCGGGGTTCGGATCTATGGTGATCGGAAGCCGGATCGTCAATGTCGAGTCCTCCACCAATCGAGTTTACCCCCTGACGGAAGATCGGGCACCTGTGCGCATCAAGTGGTATCAGAGCCCAAGTTTACCGTCAGGTTCGTAGGTTCGTCTTCCCTTGTTCGAGTCAATTTCACATTCATCCTAGAGTCCACAGAAAAGCTGAACAAAAAAATCCATGTCCGAGACATTGTTAGCCTTTTGCATAATTCTATTTCAGAATCCGTAGTGTTGAATTCATGTCCAAATTTGTGTCTCGTTGCTGGTTAATTCGTGTTTTAGGTTGGTTCGTGTCTCCACCACAATTACCCTACTCTGCTGCATAATTTTTCCACCCCCCACTGATCCCCATCCACTTCTGTTTACGCCACAACCAGCAAATCCGATTTAGGGGGAACAGATCCGATTTCGGAGGGTTCTCCTTGAAACAGCCATAACTTTTCACTCGTAACTCTGATTGAGCTGAAATTTTTACCACAGGTATATCTCTAAAAGTCAGCTTGGGTGATACTCATTTCATCATTATCAGTGTTGTCAAAAAAATTAAAAAAAAATCAAGAAGGCCTTCATTTTGTGCTCTGAAGTTTCAGCATCGGTTATTTAGGGTTTCCTGTACCAATATCATCTTCCATCGGTTTGAGCCGAAACTTGGTGTTGTGCTTAATCTTGGGGCATATTGTTTATAGTTAGCACTTGGTAATTGGTTGCAAAAAAAGAGGAAAAAAAAAGACAAAAAAGGAGAGAAAAAAGAGGCAATACCGAAGGCCCTGCAGTGTTTGTTTCATAGTGTTGCTGGTGTCGTGTTGACACTGTCCTTGCAATTCATCTTGTCCATCCTTGTTTCCTTTTTGTGTCACTACTATTCTTAGAACACGAGTAGACCAGCAATTAGGACTAATAGTTTGAACATTTATTTAGCATTACTATCTGTTATTGAATTGTGTTACACTCAAATAATTGGCCTTCCTATAGCTCCACATACTTACCTTCTGAATAGTACAGTTTCCTGCCGGCAATCGCTATACTCACGACTTCAACGGTATCATCCCCAAGCTAACCGGTTGTGCCACCTACTACGATTGGTAAGAACTTGGCAAGAACTTGGTGAAACGCTTGAGTGTGAGTGACTCCATATCCTAGTAATTCATAGGAAACTAACGCATTTGTGAGCTTCTTTGTGTTTGTGTTTCCACTAATCATGATAGAACCACAACACTAAGGCGAAGGAGATGAATGTGTGTCCAAGATGGAGCTTCGATAGTTGCTGCAAGAACTCAATACAAACATCATTAAGAGCAACCAGGACAATGAGCACAGATTGGAGAGAATAGAGAGGAACATTGCCACCCTCGTCACCAGGATGGAGAACATAGAGAGACAACCACCGCCACCGAATGATAGGGCTGAAGATCTTGAGGCAAACAACATAAATCAGGATTATGTGCAACCTCTTCCTCAAGAACCTCCCCATCAACAAAATCCACATCGTCAAGGTATGGGAGGTAATAATGGAAACAACCCTTGTGCTTATAATTCGTTTGCTAAGGTTAAATTCAGCATACCCTCTTTTTCTGGCTCTTATGATGCTGAAACATATCTGAATTGGGAGATGACAGTACAACAAAAATTTAACTCTCACCAAGTTACAGAAATACATAGAGTTAGACAAGCCACTAGTGAGTTTACCGATTTTGCTATTATTTGGTGGAATGAGATCTCAAGTGTAGGCTTAGTACCTGACACATGGGATGGGCTAAAGAGAGCTATGCGTGGAAGATTTGTCCCTACTACTTATAAACGTGATTTGCTTCAAAAATTACAGCATTTAAACTAGGAAAATAATCTGTAGAGGAGTACTACCAGGAACTGCAAATAGGAATGTTGCGTTGTGATGTAGTTGAGGATGAGGAGAGTAAAATGGCTAGATTTTTTTGTGTTTTAAGAAGACAAAATACAGGACATAGTAGATTATAAGGAATATAATACACTCAATAGATTCTTTCACCTTTCTATGAAGGCAGAAAGAGAATTGCAGGGATGACAGCCGAAGTTGAATGGTAACTTCACCGACACAAGACCGGTGTCTGCAATGGGAAAATCAACACTACCTTCTCTCGCACGGTCTGCTGCCTCCTTCATATCCAGGGCGCGTTTAGCAGCACCTTCGTCTTCACTACCACCAGAGGAGAAGAATAAGACAAACCTACCAGCTACTAGTTCCTCATCGGTTGCTTCTATAGGCCGAACCAGTGGAGTCATTTGCCACAATTGCAAAAGGAAGGGCCATTTCATGAGAGATTGCCCAAGCTAGAGACGGACATTCATTGCTACTGAGGATGGAAGGTATGTTAGTACTAGTGATATTGAAGATGGTGGTACTGACGATGCAGGTGATGACAAAGAGCCTAAAAGTGATGGCGAGGAGGTTTTAGGTACTGCCGCCACAAAGATGTATCAGGCATTGATTGTACAACGTGTTTTAAACACTCAAGTGGAGCAAATGGACACACTACAGTGACATAACTTATTTCAAATGTTCCTCATTGTCAATTATCATCGTGTTCGTGTCATAATTGATGGAGGAAGCAGCAATAACTTGGTGAGCATAGAGTTGGTTAATAATCTTGGATTGACCACACGTCCACACCCTCATCCCTACTATATTCAGTGGTTCAACAATAATGGTAAGGTCAAGGTAACACACTCTACGAGAGTTCACTTTTTCATTGGTACATACCATGACTTTGCTGATTTTGATGTTGTACCCATGCAAACATGTTCACTTTTATTGGGTCGGCAATGGGAATTTGATACGGATGCCACACATCACGGTAGGAGTAACAAATATACACTTATGCACAAGGGAAAGAAAATTACTTTGCTTCCTATGACTCCCACTGAAATTATGCAATGTGAGAAAGAGAGTTTTGAGAAGAGCACGAAGAAGACTGCACCACAATCTGAAAATCAGCAAGTAGCTAACACTATCTTCCCACCTAAGAAAGATAAGAAAGGCAATAGCTCTAAGTCGGATGGAATTAAATTGAAAGGGGGTGTTATGCTTGATACTAAATCTAATTTGGTTGATGTTAATGAGCTTGATTCTCCTTGTTATGCATTGATATACAAAGAAGTCTTGTTTTCATTTGAGGATTCTTCCACTTCTTTGCATCCTGCTGTCACTAACCTTTTGCAAGAGTATAAGGATGTGTTTCCAGTGGAGATGCCTCCGGGGCTTCCACCTATTCGAGGTATTGAGCATCAAATTGACTTGATCCCAGGAGCGACATTGCCAAACTATGCTGCATATAGAACAAATTCGGAGGAGACTAAAGAAATTCAGCGACAAGTCCAAGAACTGCTGGACCGTGGGTACGTACGCAAGAGCCTTAGTCCATGTGTTGTGCCTGTTATTTTAGTCCCTAAGAAAGATGGTAGTTGGCGTATGTATGTTGATTGTAGAGCCATCAATAATATTACAATAAGGTATCGTCATCCTATTTCTAGGTTATATGATATGCTTGATGAGTTGAGTGGGTCTATCATTTTCTCTAAGATTGACTTGCGTAGTGGATACCACCAAATTCGAATGAAATTAGGAGATGAATGGAAAACAGCTTTCAAAATGAAGTTCAGTTATATGAGTGGCTAGTCATGCCTTTTGGGTTAACTAATGCACCTAGCACTTTCATGTGTTTAATGAATGAAGTATTGAGAGTTTTTATTGGCAAATTTGTGGTGGTTTACTTTGATGATATCTTGATATATAGCAGGTCTATTGATGAACATTTGAATCATTTGTGTGTTGTTTTTAATGCTTTGAGAGATGCACGCTTGTTCGGTAACCTTGAAAAGTGTACTTTTTGCACGGATCGAGTCTCTTTTCTTGGCTATGTTGTTACTCCACAGGGTATTGAGGTAGATGAAGCAAAAATTGAAGCCATCAAGAACTGGCCAACACCACAAACCGTTACGCAAGTGAGAAGTTTTCATGGACTTGCTGGTTTTTATCCAAGGTTTGTGAAGAATTTCAGCACCATTGCTGCACCACTCAATGAGTTGACAAAGAAGGGAGCTTCATTCATATGGGGTCCAGCACAAGAACAAGCTTTTAACATGTTTAAGGACAAGCTTACACATGCCCCTCTACTCCAACTTCCTGACTTTGGTAAGACGTTTGAGCTTGAATGTGATGCTAGTGAGATTGGGATAGGAGGAGTTCTCATACAAGAAGGTAAACATGTTGCTTACTTTAGTGAAAAATTGCATGGACCTAATCTGAATTATTCTACTTATGATAAGGAGTTGTATGCTCTAGTTAGGGTGTTAGAGACTTGACAACATTACCTTTGGCCTAAGGAGTTTATCATTCATTCTGATCATAAATCCTTGAAACATATTAGAAGTCAGGAAAAACTCAATAAGCGACATGCAAAATGGGTTGAGTTCATAGAGTCTTTTCCATACATCATTAAACATAAACGTGGTAAATACAATATCATTGTATATGCTTTATCTAAGCGTTTTACTATGTTATCTCAGCTTGATCATAAGATATTTTGTCTAGAAACAATAAAGGAGTTATATGCTACTGATCTAGACTTCAAGGATGCTTTTGAAAATTGTAGAGAGTGCCGAACTTGGAATAAATATGTGTTGAATGATGGCTTATTATATCGTGATAACAAGCTATGCATCCAAGCAAGCTCCATTCGCCTTTTATTTTTACAGGAAGCCCAAAGGGGAGGATTGATGGGACATTTTGGAGCGAAGAAAACTGAGGACGTGCTGTCAACACACTTCTTTTGGCCAAGGATGCGGAGGGATGTCGTGCGCTATGTCTCACGCTGCACTACATGTAACAAAGCTAAGTCACGTTTGAATCCATTTGGACTTTATATGCCCCTTCCTATTCCTAGCGTCCCTTGGGAGCATATATCAATGGATTTTGTATTAGAGTTACCTAGAACAAAGATGGGGAGGGGTAGTATATTTGTGGTGGTCGAACGATTCTAAAAAATGGCACATTTTATACTTTGTCATAAGAGCAACGGTGCTACAAACATTGCTGATTTATTTTTCAGGGACATCATTCGCCTACATAGAGTACCCACCACCATTGTCTCTGATCGCGATGCGAAGTTTTTGAGCCACTTTTGGAGAAGTTTGTGGTGTAAGTTGGGTACCAAGCTGCTGTTCTCCACCACGTGCCACCCTCAAACTGATGGGCAAACCGAGATAGTAATCGTACGTTAGGCACCATGTTGTGGGTTGTTTTGAAGAAGAATTTGAAGATGTGGGAAGAATGTTTACCTCATGTGGAGTTTGCATATAATCGAGCAGTACATTCTACCACCAAGGTGAGTCCTTTCCAAGTTGTGTATGGTTTTAATCCCCGTGCTCCTATTGATCTTTTGCCATTGCCTACTTCTGAACATGTGCATTTAGATGCTAAGACACGTGTTGATTTTATTCTGAAATTACATGCCACAACTAAAGAACACGTTGAGAAGATGACCGAAAGGTATAAAATTGCTGGTAGTAAAGGTAGAAGACATATAACCTTTGAAATAGATGATCTTGTTTGGTTACATTTGCGTAAAGATAGATTTCCAGAATTGAGAAAGTCTAAATTGATGCCTCGAGCTGATGGACCTTTCAAGATAGTTAAGAAAATTAACGACAATGCATACCAGCTTGAGTTGCCCGTAGATTTTAGGGTTAGTCCCACATTTAACATTTCAGATTTAAAGCCATATTTGGGAGAAGAATTTTAGTTAGAGTCGAGGACAACTCTAATTCAAGAAGGGGAGGATGATGAGGACATTGATAACAATGATAAAGACATCCAACACTCTATCATTCTTGGACCAATCACTCACTCCCATGCACGGAAGCTTAATTATGAGGTGCGTTCGTTTCTTACTTTATATAATAATATGGATACGGATGGGATAATACTTATGGATGATATTTTGACTCTAAGGAACATGGGAGAAGCACTTCTGGATCAAACACAAGAGGGAGAGGCGGCACAACAATCCAACTCGAATTCCACTTCAAACTCTGATTTCGGTTCGGATTCAGCGGAGCATCCTTCAGTAAAATAGGCATAACTTTCTCGTACGGAGGCGGATTGAGGCGTTCTTTAAGGCGTTGGAAACATAACGAAAATATATTTCCAATGGGTCTAGTGCCAAGTCATGGTTCGTTACGAAACATTCTATGTCCTCCAAACAAGTCATCTGGTGCTGCGTCACCGTTTTGGCCCACGTCGGGCCTTGTATCTATTTGGGACCTTAAGCCCAACATTAGTTCGACTTTTCCACAAATCCTAGGTATAAATACTCTGCAGCCGCCAGGGATTAGGGTTGGTTTTTTCTTAGTTTCGAATCTCTTGTAGATTGAACTCTGACTTGGTCAGATTGCGGAACCCCACTTGAGAAATCGATCTCTCTTCTGTTTGCGAGATTGTGTTTCCATGTTCTTGCTTGTGTTCTCGATTCACATGCAGGGATAAGCCTTCTTGGCGAGGTCAATCACGTTCATGCATGGTTGATAACCAACAGAGCCATGGTGTAGCGATTGCGGGGTTCGGATCTGTGGTGATCGGAAGCCGGATTGTCAACGTCGAGTCCTCCACCAATCGAGTTTACCCCCCCCCCCCAACGGAAGATCGAGCACCCGTGCGCATCAGGGAAGGCCTTTGGGTTTGAAGCCTACCGACGAAGTCATCACTAAGACACTTCACAGTGCGAAGGAGGCTCCAAAGATTCTAGTCTACAAAGCTGACATAAAAAGGAGCTTCCAATAAAGTAGGATTACATGTTGTACCCCTGTGACTGCTTGTGGCAGAAAACTTGTGTGGGATCGAAATGGTGACTAGAGGGGGGTGAATAGGCGTCTTGATAAATTCTTACGAATATGATGGTTTTTTCAAATCACCCAATGCACCTCTTAAATGAACAAACGGAAGCATATGTAGTAAAGACTCCAATAAAAATAAATGCTATCACCCTCCTATCTGATATTATGTCAAATGATAGATTGAGGGATCACCAGCACTGAATTTGCACACACAAAGACTGCGCTTTAAAAATAGCTCTAAAACTTTTTCTATTCTATAAAAAAACTCACATAAAAAACAATTTCAGAATGGGCTTGGTAGAACATGTGCTCGGTAGTACATGCAGTTGTTAATGGTGAAAAGAATCACTGCATACGGCAGCACATGATCGGCAAGATGGGAAATAAAAAGGGAGAAAAATGTTTCTAGATTCAACTTTGAGCCTTCAAGATTTTCAGCAAATGACCACCTTCCAGAATTTTTATAGCATATAGATGAGCCAAAAACTATATGTAGCTGTGTTCAGAACCTTTTGCAAACTTCAAACATGGAACCCTTGTAACTTGTACAACAAGAGTTATGTAGAACTCAAGTCCAAAAACAGAACCAAAACCGACAAAATTCGCCTCAAAGATGGAATCCAGACTGAAAACAGAACACAACTTGGCAGAAATCAGCAGTTTTCAGAACTTTTTAGGCACTTTGTTGGACAGGAAAATATATGCAGCAGTAGTCAAAACCTTTTGCAAATTTCGAACGTGAAACCCTTGAAACTTGGACAACAAAAGTTATGTAGAACTCAGGTCCAAGAACAGTACCAAAACAGATCAAGACTCGCTTCAAAGATTGAATCCAGACTGAAGACAATCAGCATAAATCAGAAGTTTCCAGAACTGTTTAGGTACTTTATTGGACAGAAAACATATGCAGCAGTAGTCAAAACCTTTTGAAAATTTCGAACATGAAACCCTTGAAACTTGGACAACAAAAGTTATGTAGAACTCAGGTCCAAGAACAGTACCAAAATAGATCAAGACTCGCCTCAAAGATTGAATCCAGACTGAAGATAGAACTCAATCAGCAGAAATCAGAAGTTTCCAGAATTGTTTAGGCACTTTGTTGGACAGAAATATATGCAGTAGTGGTAAAAAAACTTTTGCAAACTTAAAAAAATGGAACCCTGGAAACTTGTACAACAAAACTCGTGAAGAACTCAGGTCTAAAAACAGCATCAAAACAGTTCAAAACTCAGCTCCAAAAGTGAATCTGAAAAGGATGAACAGTACCTACGCTGGAAGCTCCTGTTGCTTGATCCTAATGATGAACACTAAGCACGAAATTAAGAACAGTAAAAAGGCTAGAACAAAATAGAAATTGTGGTTGGTAGCCCCCAAAATGTTCAGCTGAAAGAGTCTAATGACAGCCACAAAAGTCACACCAACCCTAGGCCTTTGGGTCCTTTATATAGGCAAGCCCACAAAGGAAAACCCAAAATGCCCCTAGGATTTAATTACAAATTAATACTTAAAACTAATTAAACCTGAAATACCCTTTGGTATTTTTCAGAATTAAAATCCAGAAAAATACACAAAGAATATACCTAATTTATTACAACACTTAAACCTATACTTTTAATATATTTTTAGAATATTGATAATTCCAAAAAATACTAAAAGTTTACACTTAATCTAAATTACTAAACGGAAATAAATTCCTAATTATTGGAATTTAAAAACGTTTAGAGATGAGACGGTTTTTAGCAAAACCTGACAAAGCCTCCTCGATCGCCGACATGTGACGCCAATCTGCGAAATCGATCGCCAGCAAGTCTCTCCCGTTCTCGATCCCCTCGAGCCGCCTGATCACTTGCACTGGTCTCCCTTTCGCTGACTTGACCGTCATGCTGTCTTGACCATCCGTCCATCCATGGCTTTCTCTATCTCCTCGTGCACTCCTGAGATCATCTCCAACTTCACTCGGCATCCTTGATCCTCTGGCATCAAGCTCCCTGCTCGACCCTTGATCACCCGCCGCTGACAGTTGGTTAGTATCTCCACCCTGCATACATGAGACAAGCCAAAACATGAAACGTGACGCACACCGATCCCCTCGGCATCCACTCTCCATAACCACATATCGGTCCCATCGATGCAATCAAACCATCACTCACTCATTCACCATATCTCTCAACCTTGTCAATCACTCGTCATAAAGACAGAAACCACAGTGTGACTGTTGGGGGGAAAATATTCCATCCTCAGGGTTATTGCAGTAATAGCACAAAGGTAGGCGATTGAATTAAAGGTTTCCAGCATGTATCTCCGGGGATGCACTGAATCAAGTTCGAAGTATGAAGACGGGCTCTAGTTCGGAGTATATCTTCGAACTTAGACTCTTCCGAGAACTTCCTTGCAGCTAAGATGGAAGACTTATCTTCTTTCTCATTAGATTAGTCTTTTACCATTTTAGCCCTATTAAGGGTACCGAATAGTTTCCACTATGTCGGTTGTAATAGAGGGGTAAAAGAGTCTTTTCCTTAATATTTGGGCCTATAAATACCCCCTGTTTTACCTTGTAAGGAGGATCGAATACAAGTTATTCAATACACACTTCCGAACTATTTTAAGCTATTATCCTTTCGGAGGCTTGGAATAGTTTACTTCGCAAACACTTCGTTTGTTAGTTTCTAATCTTCAGAAACCTGTTAGCGTAATCTTTTACGCCAACAGTTGGCGCCGTCCGTGGGGAACCTAGTCCAAAAAACTTCGTTCTCTACCAAGTTCTCAAACCATGCCTCCTAAGCGGAGTGCAGGTGGTAATCCTGTTCGGAGGTCTCCTCGGACCTCCGGAGCAAGATCTTCAGACATAGTTGAGGTCGGAGGACCTTCGACGTTTCCTCCACCTCAAACTCTGGAAGGGATTCCCCTTCCTCGAGCATACGGAGTTCCCCCGCCAACTCCATCTATACTTCGGCCAGCCGGAGTCCCTCTTCCACCTCAAGTTCCACTTCGAACCGATCCCTACAGTTCTCAAGACCCAGAAGATCCTTCCGGAGGAGATGAAGACAGTCTTGGTGATATGGCTGCTCAAATGGCCAGTCTCCAAGCTGAAGTAGCAAGGTGGTGGCAAGAAGCTGCAGATAGGCTTCGTTCTCAGGCCACCCCAGTCATCCCCGAAGTGCCCGAAGATGACGAACTTATTTATCCCGAAGCCCCAGAGAACGCTTCCTTCGACACCGAGTCTCCGCTGCATCCTGAGTTGCAGAAAGTACGCTTCGACCCTAAGTTCAAAACTTCGAAGCTTTGCAAGTATGCCGGAGATGAAGATCCTGAAGAATTCGTTCGTTCTTATGCTTTAGCAATTGAAGCCAGTGGAGGAGTGCGGGACACTATGGCAAAATGTTTCCCCCTAGCTCTTCAAGGAGTGGCATTGCGGTGGTTCTGGTCTCTGAAGCCAGGATCAATCAGTTCATGGGGGCAGTTGAAGAAGAAGTTCGTGAGTAACTTTCAGGGTACCTTCGTACCCCCAATATCAACAGGAAGTCTTTTCCAGGTGAAGCAGCTCCCTGGAGAGACCTTAAGACAGTATTTCAAGCGCTTCGCTCATACGAAGTCGCAAATTCGAGGGGTAACTATGTCTTCTGTAGTTGACGCAGCTCGAGAGGGAGTTATTCATCCAGGCCTCCTTGATAAACTTCACCGGAAAAGTATATCTTCTGTTTCTCAGTTGATGTCTTATTTCGAAGATTATGCAAGGTCAGAAGAGGGATGGCTTCGGAGAACTGCTACAACCCCGTCGATACTGCAAGAAGTTAAATTGGAAGTGAAAACTTTAGCACAGCCGCAAGGGCCTAACTTCAAAGCTCAGCATGACAGGCATCGCGGGCAAAAGCATCCTCGTTCAGAAGTTCTGAACATTGCACCCCCGCAGAAGTTTGCCCAAAGGGCTCCGCAACCTTCAGGAAGCAAGACTAGTGGCTGGAGGCCGCCAGGGAAACCGGCTGGCAAAGCCCAGACCTTTTTCTGCTGTATCCATGGTGAAAATCGGAGTCACGCAACTGATGCGTGCAAGTCTATACTTGCTTTGAGAGGAGAGTATTTGGAAAGAACTTCGGGTCAAGGCACTACTGACCGAGTTCCGGCTAAAGTGCGTCCGGAGCCTGTCCAGGCTGTGGCGCGAATAGATAACTTCGATCCGGCAAGACGCCCTCCGGTGGTCAATGTTATGCCATCTCCGAAGCAAGAAGAAGGGCAAAATCGAGGAAAAAGAGTAGTCCTCCCCATCTCCAGAGGAGGGACCCTCGGAAGTATGTCAAAGAGGTAGAGAAGAGAATATGTTAGAGAAGTGGGCCATATTGGAACCTCTTCATCTGCAGCTGCTATTCCCGAATGGTCCCATGTGCCAATATCTTTTTCCGTAGATGATACAGCTGGTATAAAATTTCCACATGCAGACCCACTTGTCATCACTGCCGACATAGCAGGAACTGAGGTTCGAAGAGTGATAATTGACGGAGGGAGTTCGGTGGATATTATTTTTGTCCAAGCCTTTGATCAACTCTGCATCTCTAGAAAGCATCTTCTCCCAGCAGCCCGTCCTTTACAAGGCTTTGTAGGACCCCCTCTTGATGCCCTCGGCCAAATTGGCCTGGAAGTTACTTTCGGAGAGGGGCCACTGGCCAGGATAGAGGAAGTGATCTTCGATGTTGTGGATGCTCCATATGCGTACAATGTCATCTTCGGAAGAGGCATGTTAAATCAATTCGGAGCTGTGGCGCATCATAATTACTTATGTATGAAGATGCCCACACAGGCAGGAGTGCTCACTGTTTTTGGAGATCAGGCCATTGCGCGGAGAGCGGAGTATGGTCATGGCCCTCCTCTTGACCCGAGACAGGTGAACAGTGTGCAAGATAATCCGGAAGATTTTTCTACTCCCAATGAATCTTCGAAGAAATCCTTCCCAAGACCAAGTCCCGAAGGAGAGATTGCAAAGAAGGTTATTGTCAAAGATGGCAAGGAATATTCATTTCAATTTGGTAAAGATTTGCCTCCAGAAGTTTCTACTTCCTTAGAGAAAGTAGTTGAGAAGAATTTAGATGTCTTTGCTTGGTCTGATGAAGACATCACCGGAGTCAGTCGGGACATTATTGAACACAGTCTACTTGTGAACCCGAAGGCTCGGCCTGTTCAGCAAGGACTCCGAAAGTTGTCTACGGAGAGAGCTATCCTTGCTAAAGACGAAGTTGAAAAGTTGTTGAAGGCTGGGATTATCAGAGAAGTGGCTCATACGGAGTGGTTAGCCAACCCAGTCTTCGTTAGGAAGAAATCTTCCGAGAAGTGGCGCATGTGTATTGATTTTACATCCCTGAATAAAGCATGCCCCCGCGACCCCTACCCCATGCCCCAAATTGATCAATTGGTCGACTCCACTGCTGGTTCGGAGTTATTAAGCTTCCTCGACGCGTATTCTGGCTATCATCAAATCTGGTTAAAGCGCGAAGATGAAATCAAGACAAGCTTCGTAACTCCTTCAGGAGTCTTTTGTTATGTAAGAATGCCCTTTGGCTTAAGAAACGCCGGGGCTACTTTTTCGAGGTTAATTGCTAAGGCTCTAGGTCATCAATTAGGTCGTAATGTAGAGGCCTATATGGATGATATTGTAATAAAGAGTGCTTTAAAGCACCAACATAGCCTAGACTTAGCAAAAACATTCAATAGCCTTCGGGCATGTGGGATCCGTCTTAACCCCGAAAAATGTATCTTCGGGGCGCAGGCTGGAAAATTGTTAGGGTATCTAGTTTCAAGCAGAGGGATCGAAGCTAGCCCCACTCAGATAACTACATTGCAGAGGATGGCTCCTCCAGAGAATTTAAAGCAAGTGCAAAAGCTGACCGGTCGTCTTGCAGCACTTAGCAGGTTCCTGGCAAGGTCTGCGGAGAGAAGTTTACCCATTTTCAAAGCATTGAAAGGGTCCGAAGATTTTGCATGGACACCGGAGTGTAAAAAGAGCTTCAAAGATATTAAGAATTATCTCAGTAACCTTGCTACACTCACGGTGCCTGTTGCGGACGAAACCCTACTCCTCTACCTTGCAGCTACTGGCTCTGTTGTCAGTGCAATCCTTGTCAGAGAGGTTGATTTCAACGGGAAGTTGGTACAGAATCCAGTTTATTTTGTGTCCAAAGCATTGTCCGGAGCAAAAACAAGATATTCCGAGCTTGAGAAGTTCACTTACGCTCTGATAATGGCTTCGAGGAAGCTAAGGCATTATTTTTTGGCACATAATATAATTGTACCAACTTCATATCCTTTGGGGGATATGCTCCGAAGTAAGGATTCCACTGGAAGAGTTGGGAAGTGGGTTGTTGAGTTAGCACCCTTCGGCATATCCTTTGTGGCAAGAACAGCAATTAATTCAGAAGTGTTGGCGGACTTCGTGGTAGAATGGACTCCCCCTGCAACATGGGCTCCGGAAAAGCCAAGTGAAGGGATTTGGACTATTTATTCTGATGGAGCTTTCCAAGCATCTGGAGCAGGTGTCGGAGCTGTGATAATTTCGCCTTCAGGGCAAAAGGCACTGTACTCCCCAAGACTCAACTTTAAGTCTACCAATAATACAGCGGAGTGCGAGGGAATTTTATTGGGACTTCGAAAGGCACGTGCTCTAGGGGCTACAAGAGTTGTTATTAAGACATATTCTCAGATTGTAGCAGGACACGTAGACAAGAGCTTCCAAGTTCGGCATCCACAGCTTGCAAAGTACTTAGAAGAAATCTGTAAGATCAAAGCAGCATTTAAAGGGATTTCCATTCGGAGTATACCTAGAGCAGAAAATATGCAAGCTGACGTCTTAGCAAAAGATGCAGCCGGAACTATTGACATTCCAGAAGAAGCTTTTTATGAAGAACTCAGTACACCTTCGGTGCCACAAATTCCTGCTGTGGAAGTCCTTTGCATTCCAAGTACAGATTGGCAAAGTTCAATCATGGAATTGTTGCAAGGAGAAGCAAATATGTCCAAAGGGCCACAACTTTCGAGGTTAAAGCTCAAGACTCAGAATTATCACATAATCAACGGTATTTAATACAAGGCCGGAGTATGTTCCCCTCTGCTCCGATGTATATCTCAAGCCGAAGGTCAAGAAATTCTTCGAGAAATTCATGAAGGACTTTGCGGTAGCCATCTAGCCCCTCGAGCTTTGGCAAGAAAAACACTTCGCCAGGGGCTTTATTGGCCTACAATAGTAGCTGATGCGGAGAGCTTGGTCCGCACTTGCCAAGGATGTCAGTGGATGGGACGAAGGAGTCATCGCCCACCAACAGCTCTTCAAGTCATTGCTCCAGTATGGCCCATGGCCAGATGGGGCATGGATCTTATTGGTCCCTTCCCAGTAGCAAAAGGAAATTTGAAGTTCGCAGTGGTAGCAATTGAATACTTTTCAAAGTGGGTCGAAGCAAAGCCCCTAACAGCTATCACTTCGAATAATGTTCAAAACAATTTCTGGAAGAATATTATATGTCGGTTCGGAGTGCCTCGGTAGCTGACAGTGGATAATGGAACACAGTTTGATGCAGAAGCCTTCAGGAAATTCTGTGAAGACCTAGGCATTCAACTCTGTTTTGCTGCAGTAAGACATCCTCAATCTAATGGAGCTATTGAAAGAGCCAATGGTAATATCTTGTCTGGGCTGAATCGAAGAATAGTGGGATTGGCAAAAGGATTGTGGACCGAAGAGCTCCCAAAGATCCTATGGTCCATCCGGACAACTCAGACAAGGTCTACCGGTTTCACTCCTTTCAGACTTTTATTCGGAGATGAAGCTATGACACCAACAGAGCTCAATGGAGGATCACTTCGCAGCACCGAACTGGAAATAGAAGGAGAAAGACAAACTTCGCTGGATTTAACAGAAGAGACAAGACTTCGAGCTGTGGCAAATTTGTCAAAGTATCAGCAGCAGACGAAGACTTGGTTTGACCCGAAGGTCAAGATTAATGAACTTAGGCTGGGTCATCTCGTTTTGCGAAGTATCATAGCACCAGGAAAATTAGGAAATAAGTGGGAAGGTCCATACTTAATTGTTCGCTCAGGGCGTCCTGGTTCTTTTAAGTTAGCTAATTTGGAAGGTGAAGAGTTAGCGCATACATGGCATGTGGAGCACCTAAAGCGATACTTCGCATAGGGGCTCCTTGTAATCATTTGTAAACACTTTCTGAATTAATAAAGCATATGGTTCAGATAATGCCTACCCCTCATAAACTTCCCACTTCTTAGTGGACGCACTGGAATAGCGGAGTTGACCGAGAGGAAAGTGTCATTAATTTGAATCATATTTTCGGATTTCGGACCACTGGTCTGAAGTTTCCGACGTGGTGGGCTGAAATAATCCGGAGTCCAAGCCACCGGCTTGTAGGCATCCATAAAAGAGCCCGAGACCACAGAATGCGGAGTCCAAGCCACCGGCTGGAAGACATCCGTAAAAAGAATCCAAGGAGACCAAATGATGTGGAGTCTAAGCCACCGGCTTGTAGGCATCCGTAAAAAGAGTCCAAGGAGACCACTGTGAATTCCAAACCACTGGTTTGATAGAATTCGCAAAAAGAGCTGAAGGAGGCCAAAACAAACAGAGTTGGAGCTTATGAGCTTCGAATATCTATGAAAAAAGTCCAAAGTGACCAATCGTTTGGGACACTAAAGTGTCCGGAAAGTTGTCCAAAGTGATTTCTTACAAAACACAAGGTATTAAGTTACAATCTTCAGACTCCAAGTAGTCAAAGACATTTTATAAGATTTTAATCAATCTTTAAATTGTCGAGAGGCTCCGAGCCCCCAAAATTGTGCTCCTAAGTTTTTCTTTGCGCCTAACCATCTTTGAATATAGTTCGAAGTTGCTTACGCCCAAAGAGGGGCTGGGAAATAGGGAGACAATTTTAAATCGATATTTATTATTCGAACAAATTATGATTACATCATGAAAAATTGGTATCTATACCGAGAAGGAATCGAAGACCCCTTCGATCTCTAGAGCTAAGGTTGGAACGACTAGTTCCAGAGCCGGGAGTTCTAACAACTTTGCGTTTAACTCTCCTACCTCCCTTCGAAGCTCTAAAGTCTTTCTGATCTTGTTGAAGCTCGGCCCAAGTTCGAAGTCGTTCGGGGCTCCTTTCCCAGCTTCCAAGTTCTTCAGGCTTTTTACCTTGAGCTTCATTTTCGTCTTCGGACCATGCAATGTCTTCGGAAGATGAAGTTTCCAAGTTAACTTCTTTTTCTTCCTCTTTAATATAAGACAGTATGTCTTTGCTTACTTCGGGCGCAATCGCACCGGAGCTATCCCGAGGAACTAAAAATCGAGGGCGCTTGTGAAGTTTTAAAATATCGAAGGTAGCCCATAGTAGGCGGAGTTCTTCGTTAACATCTAACACTTCGACATCTTCCAGATGAGGCAAAGCCTAAAAACATGATAAGCAAATTTTCATTCATAAATGTACAAAAGCATGATGCTTTACATAGTCGAAGATCCTAAGATAAATCTAAACCTGCGGGTTTGGCGGAGGCTGGCTGCTCGAAGCTTGTGACCGAGCTTGCTTCTGGCGTTGCCCTTCATCAATCCAATCCTTGATCGTAGAGCGACCTTCGGCTCTCCATGAAGTTTGGAAGGCTTTCCAAGCAGCGGTCACACCTTTAGAAGGAGTAAGAAGCTGATTATTGTCAAAGGTAATGGGAGTCGCCCCTGCGTTCGGAGTTATCGATATGCCCAGATCTTCGTAGTAACGAAGTATGCCGATAGCAGCCACTTGTCCGGAGATTTCTCCGTACCGAATACCTGCTGTCTTCATTTGCTTCGCTGCTCCTTGGATCCTCTTCAGTCGTCGCAGCAGGGGGATGTTGTCATCTGAAGGAAGCATCCTAGTAGTACCAAAGTACTCTAGAACGCCTAGCAGTTGGTTCATAACCTCCGCAGCTACCTTCTCCGACTTCAGCTTGTCTTCGATTAAGGCATCCTTCGCCGAAGTTAATTCTCCTACCACTCCAGAGAGTCTAGCTGCCTCCGTAGCTAAAGAATTTTTCTGGTTAAGTAGTTGGCTAGCTTCCTCGGCGGCTTTGGTTTTTTCTTCCCGGAGCCTGACAAGCTCAGCTCCCGCCATGGCATGCTCTGCCCGCATCTTTTCTATTTCTGCCCGAAGTACAATTTGTTCTGCTTCGAGCTCCTTGTTCGTAGTTTCTAAGCTTTGTCTGGCCCTGCGCTCTGTTGAAACCATGTTGTCTAAGTAGGAAACCCGACCTTCGGAGATATTAAGATTTCGCTGAAGAGTTGTAATTTCCTCTTGAAGGTGAAGGCTTCCGCGTTCATTTGAAATATTCGCAGCTCGGGCCAAGACTATTTGCTGCGAAGAGAAAAAACCAAGGTGAGAAATTATTTGTATATAAGTTTAATTTTGTTTTGCAGATACTTCGTACCTGGTATGCTGCACGCTCCATAGCAGCATTGAGCTCCGAACTCTCCGCCTCGCTCAAGATAGCTACCAAGTCTGTCTCCCCGACTTCGCGGCTAGCTCGATCCAAAGGCTCGAGCAAAGTCCGAAGCCCAGTTCTTCGCTCCAAGAAAGGAGCTAGAAGAGGGAGCATAGACAGGGCTCTCTGGTCGTCTTCGTTCGGTGAAGGTCCGGAGTGTTGAGCCGTATCTTTTGGAACTCTGGCAGACTGACCCCCTCCGTAGATTGGCTTCCGTCTGTCGATTTAGACGGAGTTGATCCTAAGCTCGGAGCAGGGAGGTGGTCCATCTTGCCTTTGCCTTTTCCAGGTCCCATTTGAGTGACTCCTGGAATTGGCTCCGAAGTTATCGAAGGTCCAGGAATCATATCTTTGGGACGAACCTCTTCCACGGGAGCAGATCTTGTTGAAGCAAAGGTATTATACATTGTATAATTTCGCAAAAAAAAAGAACAAAAGAATTATGTGAAGTTTACCTCCGACGTCTTGTCGATGGGTGAGCATTGGACTGCTTGGCGGGTCGAAGGCTACTCCAAAATCTTTGTCGGAGCATCTTCGGGAGCGGCCGTTGTTACTTCACCCGGAATCGAAGTTCATTCTACAGAAACTTCGACTCCGCCCTCGTTAACAGGGGCTCCATCCTGCGGTAAATTCTCTTGAGCAGCCGGAGTCCTCACTTGCCCAAGGTTGTCTTGAGACTCCAGCACGCTCGCAGCATCATCAATAGTTGCATCAGTTTGGACTGCATCCTTGTTGATCAGGTCAACAAGCATTCTGCCTTCATCTTCCGAGGAAGCGGAAACCGAAGCTATTGGGCTTGAAGGCGCAACAACTCTTGGCTTTCGAGCTACCTTCTTCAGTGGATTCTTGGCAGAGCTCGAGGCTCCAGCTTCGGCTTTTCTCTTTTTGGGCCCTTTCTCCAAAGGCACCCAATCCAAAAGAGGGGCGGAACAACTTCGAGTAGCCCCCATACTCGGTTGGACCGCTCCCAAGTACCAACCAATTTAATCCTCCATTCCTTCTCGGCTGGAGTTGGAACTCCCAAGATCTTCTCCGAAGCTCGTACAATCTGCTCCGAAGTTATAGGGGCTGAAGAGGCTAAAAAATGAGTTAAGTTGGTTATTTCTTCGCATGAATATACGTGACATATGTTGTTTTCGAAGTTACCTGCAAGGCTCGAGTTCGAAGAAATCTTGCGGAGGCCGCCCTCCGAATCTTCCTCGAAGGTGATCGACTAGTTGGCCATTAGAGGAGGGATCTGAAGCCCGAGGATTTCTTCTGCTAAGTCCCGCATGCTCAGGCGGCGACTAATTTTTTGGAGCAGGCTGAGGTGAGCTTCGAGCTGGCCCGGATCGGGATGCACAAGAGCTTCCTTTGGGAAGTTGATATCTTGCAAGGGTCCAGCTAGACGGCTGCTTGCCCCAATTTTGGCATAAAACCACTTCAAGATCCAGTCTGTGTACCATCTGGCATTGATAGCCTTGGCGGGAAACCGAAGAGCATACTCGTCTCGAAGCCTGAAGTTGATGCTTCCGAAGGCCACCACTATCTTTTCACCTCCGGGGCCTACGAAGGTTTTTGGTTGGCACGAAGCTCTGTGCAGTGCTGTGAAGATCTCAGCCCTTCCTTCGCAACCCTCGGCTCGCAACGCCCATTCGAAGATGGCAAGACGTGCTACTGCATTCAGAGAGAGCTGGGGGAGAGTAACGTGGAATAAATCCAATACCTCGGCCAAGAAATCAACTGCCAGAAGCCCTAAGCCAGCTTCGAAGAAGGCTTCGAAGACAACCACTTCTCTGGGCCTTGGCGACGGAATGACTTCTTTCCCAGGTTTGCGAATCATGATCCCAGAACTGATTTTGCCTTCTATTGCGGCCGCGAGCGATTCCCTCTTGCAGGTTGAGGGCCCCAATTGATAGGACTGATCCGTGTACTTCGTCGACGCCGGGAAGAGGTCATGAGGGCCAACATTTTGGGGATTTCTCCCCGCCGCCGCCATTGCTGCCACTGCTGGTGTCGGAGTTGCCGTCGCCGATGTCGCAGCCACCGCTGCCACCACAGTCTGCTGCCGAGCTAAGGCTGAAGCCGCTCCGGGAACCTTGAAACTGGTTTTCCGCCATGGGATCGCACGGGTTGCTTGAGGGAAAAAAACGGAGGCTAGGGTTTGTCTGATGGCTTGTTTGCACGAAAGCGGTGGAAAGGTACTCGAGAAAGGTCTGGGCCCTCTATTTATAGCCCAGACCATGATTTTTTACCGTTTGCATATGTCGTTTCGCATTCTTAACCGTTATTTTGTTGCGGAGTTAATGCATCGCGTAACTTCTGTTAGAAGGAAAAAGCAAACGGCTATTTCTTCCAAGTCTAAAAAGGCTTTCGAGCTTCTCAAGTTACTTCTAAGATAGTTCGAATGTAACTTTCTTAGCAGTTGATTCGAAGTTTTACATCTCCACGCATTTCGGAGTTAAATTAAATCTGCTAACCCCTACGCATGATTATTTGTCTTGCGTATACTGCTCTCCTAACATTACAGATTTAGCGGAGAAGCGTATTCGAGGGGCTACTGTTGGGGGGAAAATATTCCATCCTCAGGGTTATTGCAGTAACAGGACAAAGGCAGGCGATTGAATTAAAGGTTTCCAGCATGTATCTACGGGGATGCACTGAATCAAGTTCGAAGTATGAAGACGGGCTCTAGTTCGGAGTATATCTTCGAACTTAGACTCTTCCGAGAGCTTCCTTGCCAGCTAAGATGGAAGACTTATCTTCTTTCTCATTAGATTAGTCTTTTACCATTTTAGCCCTATTAAGGGTACCGAATAGTTTCCACTATGTCGGTTGTAATAGGGGGGTAAAAGGGTCTTTTCCTTAATATTTGGGCCTATAAATACCCCCCTGTTTTACCCTGTAAGGAGGATCGAATACAAGTTATTCAATACACACTTTCGAACTATTTTAAGCTATTATCCTTTCGGAGGCTTGGAATAGTTTACTTCGCAAACACTTCGTTTGTTTGTTTTTAATCTTCATAAACCTGTTAGCGTAATCTTTTACGCCAACAGTGACCTCTCTTGGTTTCACAACTTGTAAACCCTAGGGGTACTGTAGTCAATTCGTATGTCTGAGTTGTCCTATAAAAGAAGAGGTGGGCTGAGGTCTAGGGCAAAACTGTTTCGTAGGTTTAGAACCTTTTGTATTCGTTGTCTCCTAGGTCTAGCCGCCACAAATTTGTACTCAGATTTGTGAGTTTTTTGTGTTCCCTATTCTTGCAATGAAATTTCTATTATATTTTTGATTCTTTGAATGCATGAACTTGTATCTGCGTTCTTCGTATCGCCTGTGTTGATTCTCTTCAATGCACTTTCATTCTATGCAAACCAAGGTTCTTACCTATGTTTTTGCTAACGAGTGTTGTACCACCTTCTTGTCTGTAAAGTCAGTTTCTGACAGGTTTTTGAGTAGCTTTGTTCTGTGTGTACGGAGGTATACCCTCAAGATTACACTATCGAAGTGTTGCTCTACGTGCGAAGCTGATTTTCTCGAGTGTCTGTCGAAGCCCTTTTAGAGGTGCAGTTTTGCAAAGTCCTGTTCGGAGTACTATTTCAGTGTGAAGCCTAGTACCAGTTGCTAGTGCAGAGCATCGAAACAAAGTTCTTTGAGGGGTTTCTGTCTAAAGCAAAGTGTTGTTGCGCAGAGTCCAACTCCAAGCACCTCCGTGTGCGGAGCCTACTCTTGTGAAGCCATACTTCAAGCATTTTGGGTGTCCGAGTGTGAGCAAAGTCTCCTGAGCTTCAAACTTTTGCCTTGTGTGAAGCCTGTGTTCGGAGTGTAATCAATACCTCTGAACCACACACTCCGAAGGGTGTGTTCGAACCCTGTTTTTCATAAGAACAATTTTAAAGCTCCCATTCACCCTCTCTAGTCTCCTTTTCAGTCCAACACATGTCCATCTTTGCTAGTTTGTGCGGTAAACCCATCGTCTGTCGCATCGTAATCGTGATAATCCTTATCGATTCGCTTGTGAATCATCCGTCTCACCCCCATAATGGGTTTTTATCGATCTACCCCAGTAATTCGGTCCCTAGACCGAGTTGCTACTGTTTCCACGTGTTCTATAGGGGCCAAGATGTTTATCTTCATCACTAAGGAGCCTCTGCACCAAGCCATCATCGACGGCGCAATCGTCGGCAAGCCGGGCATTTCCTGCCCTAGCCACCGATTTGACTGCCGGCCATAGCCGGTCTAACTGGGCCATGCCGGCAATAGCTGGTCTAGCCGACGGTACAAGGTTGGTCCAACTGCTAGTATACGACCGGTCTGACCGCCCTTTACTAGTCGGTCTGACCGTCCTTCTTTGGCTGATTGGGTTGCCCTCCTTACAGTGTTATCCAATCGCTTGGCGACTCCACACCAAATTCCTCATCACGGTCGAGGATAGTGGGACGCGACATCAATGTTGTTTAGCATTTGTCTAGCTAGGCCAAACATCTACGCGCTTTTGGATCATCGTATCAGCGTTAGTGTTGATTGGCGCTTTATCGGTTGATTTTAGCGTCAACAAAAATTTCATTGCAATAATCATTTTAGAAATGTCATAGGGAATGCGAGGAATTTTCACAAACACAATAGACATTTATATTTAATATATTGTTACTTGGACTGGACATTACAATAATACAATAAAATACATATGAATAATATTACTTTTTAGGGACTTAAAACATAAAATACTGCTAAAACAACACTATTTTTTGACATTTTTCGAATAACCTAAATATATAAATGTTAAAATAGAAAAGGGATTTTTTATGCCCTGAAATGACCAGCTAGTCAGCCCATCTGACTAGGAATTTGTAGGCGGTGGTGGGGTGTAGCTGGATTGGAGCAATCTAGGCTGGGATGGGGCCAAGGTAGAGGCATGCGGTTGGAAGGAATAAAAAGGAGAGGGCACCAGTTAGGGTTCCTTCTCCCCTTTCCTGTGCCCATACTACTCCCACACGTTGCTTCTCCGGCACCGCCACTTCTCCCGCCCGCCTGTGCCACCGCCTTTCTTCGCTGGTGCCGCCTATAGGGGAGCGGTTTAGCGGGGGTGTATTCCTCTCCCGCACATGGGAGAAGGGTACCTGAACCCTAGCCATGGTGTGTCGGGTCCTACACGAGGGTCAAAACCCGGCAGGGGTTGAGTCGTTTGCTGGTTGCCGCTGGTCTGCGTCGAAAGGGGAACATGCCAGGGGTAGATCTGTGTCTTCCCTTGTGAGGTCAATGAAGGGAGTGGAGGCGATGTTAGAGGGAACGGTCCCATAGGCATGCACAAGGCATGGTGAACATCGTGCCTCGATCTCGTTGATTGGGATGATTAGTGTGTTGGGGAATGGGGAAGCTACGCTAGCCGGCAATTTCAAAATTTCGCCCCAAAGACCAAGAACCATGCGCTTGAGGGATCATGAATCGGTACATTCTAGCACGAGACACGCTAGGTGTAGCAGAAGAAGATGTTGGGGGAAGCACGTCCTAGCTATCCTCACCTCGCTCCGCTCGTTCCTCGATGATCCAATCGGTGAAGATGGCGATGTCCATGTAAAAAGACGATGAGCACCTCTATTTGATCAACGCCTCCACGAAGTCCACACGTATAGGGATGAGATTGCTCCCACGCTGGCATGCTAGCACCGCTCGTGAGAACCGGGAGATATCTCAATCTTAACTCTTGAGATCAAGAAAGGGAGAGGAGTTCTTGGTGGCGAGGGTTTAGATCTAATCTAAACTATGAATAACTTGTTCTCTAAGACCTCCTCCTCCTCTCTTTATATAGAGGTGAGAGCCCTGGCCCCAATCCACATTGGGGCCTAATAGATCCAATCTGTTACGCCCACCTCAGAACTTTCGATCTTTAGATCGAAACTTCTGATCAGGACTCTCGGTCTATAATTCAAGGAATCATCAGAACTTTTGATACCTTTATCGGAACTTTCGATCAGTGCAATTTTTCCCGATACGCATCGAAACTTCTAGTTTCAACTCTTTATCTCTAAATTAGACATTATTGGAACTTCTGATACCATATCGGAACTTTCGATTTGAGCTCTCTGTTTCGCAAACAATAAATTATCGGAACTTCCGATACCATAGCAGAACTTCTGATTTGAGCTTTGTGTTTCCAATCCAGAAAATAATCGGAACCTTTGATTCCAAATCGGAACTTCTGATCCAACTGGAATTTTCTTGGACACTGTTCCTTCACAACGGTGTGGAGGGGGCCACTCATAAACCAAGGAAGGTTCGGGTCCCTCCAATTCTGAGCCGATGGCGGTTGGCGTTGGGCCAAAGGTTGGTGGTTCATCCTTTGAGGGTGATAGAGCCTAGAGGGTCGAAGGTGTCTACATCCATAGCGCCGGGTGTTGTGGACGAATGGGGATGGAGCGTGAAGACGACCATCGACAGCCTCTGAAACATGTTCGGTGATGAAGATGATGGTCAGTGTGGGCATCTCCATTTCTTTACCTGTTCTTGCGTGTTCGTGCTTGATTGGAGAG
>JAAALK010000287.1:94098842-94126833 GCA_019279435.1 Zizania palustris | reverse complement strand
TAGGCTTTGGAACCCAGATCTGCTTCTTAGGTGGAGCTTTAGGTTGTTCTTGGATCGCTCCATCCTTGGGCTAACTATCCTTAAAGGACTCAGTGGAGTGAGTCTTGGGATATCTCTGTTCAGGAGTCATCTTACTCCACTCCACTGCACGTCTAATGGCACTCTCAAAATCAGCCTTGGAATAGGTGTAACCTACCCCAAACCCATCCTGTCTCTTGAACTGTTGGATCATCATGCCAAGTTGTGGCTCTTTAGCACTGATCCAACTCAGGATTGAACGGAGGTAAAAGTTCTCGTTCTGAACATCAACTAGCTCCTTTCTCAAAGAAGCTAACACTTCCACCTGAGAAAAACAGATCTCACACTCTTTATCAACTTCGATAGACTTCTCAGCTTTTAGCTTGATCAACTCCATTCTTATGGACAAACAGTTCTCACAAACAGTGGGTGGAACTGACACGGTCTCAAGCTCTAGCTTAGTCTGCTCCAACTCAGCTCTCACTCCATCTAACTCACTCAACTGCTCATCACCCTTGGCTCTCAGCTCAGCTATACTAGCTAAATGGGATGGGCAGTCTACACAAGGTGCGACAACAGTGGCATGAGCATCCTTCAGCTCCTGCTGAGCACTCTCAAGCTCAGTGGCTAATGCGTCTCTCTCATCTACTCTCTCTGTGTACCTAGACTTAAGAGTCGTTAGGTCACAAAACAGCACCTCACAATTAGGGCACTCACCATTATCACCCAAGCAAGGGGAAGAAGACAGACTCTCAATCTTGCCATTCGTCGTGGCAATCTCACTCTCAAGCTCATCTATCCTCTTCTTAGCCCCTCTAAGCAGTTTCTCCCGAAACTTCAACTCCTGACTGTTCTGTTCTAGTAAATTAAAAACTTCTTGTTCATAGGAATATGCCTTCTCATCGTCGTCGTCGTCGGAGTCGTCGGAGGAGTCCTTTTCTTTCTTCTCCCCAAGAGCCATTGAGCAGAAGCTCTTGTGGGGTCTTCGGCTGTGACGTGAGCGACTCTTCGGCTTGTCCCCGAAGCCCATGAAACAGAGGCCCGCCGGATTGTCCCTGTCCTTCCCCTTCCTGATCATGATATCTTCATCACTTGAACTTGAAGACGATGAGGAAGACGAGGATCTCTTGGAGTATCTTTTCTCCATCTCGGCGAAGAAGGTCTTGTCTCTCTTCTTATTCTCACGTCTGTAATCCTTTAGAGACTTTTGAAAGAATCTTGTCTTGGGCCCTTCGTGGGGTTGTCGTACTTGCCAGAGTTGTAGGAGTTGCCACCGGTTCCCTTCTTGTAATTCTTCTACTTGGGACAGTCGGTGATAAAATGACCTGGGTCACCACACTCAAAGCATCCGGATTTTATGACGTGTCTCTTAAACATTCGCTTATCATAAACACGTCGCACCAGGTTGTTAAACAAGCACAGATCATCATCTCCTAGAGTATCAAGTTGTTCCTCGGAGATAGACATCAAGGAAAAGGCAGTACAACTCATGGCACTAGGATCTGCAGATGGTGTCGCAAGCGCTAGAGTCTTTGAGCCAGAATCAGTGAGATTTGATCTCAACTAAATATCGACCTCTGAGGCCTTGAGCTTACTAAAAAGCTCTGCGACAGTCAAGGTATCATAGGATGCAGTCTCAACAATAGAAGAAACCTTGATCTCCCAGATCTTAGGGTCCAAGGTATGGAGTACTTTAAGCGTCTGCTCATGATTCGAGACCAGCTGATCACGTTCGGCCTTGTTAACGCGAAGCTTGTTAATGATCGATTGAAAACGACTAAACAAAACCTCAACAGTCTCACCCGGCTTTTGTGAAAAATTGTCATACTCACGCCGGTAGGTCTGGTAGAGCCTAGCCTTGACCTAAGCTATACCCTCATGGTGTGCCTGGAGGGTAGCCCAGATCTCTCGAGTAGTGGTGAGATGGCTAACACGCTCAAACTCACTAGGACCTAGACCAGAAAATAAAATATTCACCGCCTTACTATTAATTTGATGTTGGGTAACTACATTTTCAGCAGTATCCACAGCAATAGTCATTATGGTGAAATCACGATGAACACAAATCTCCCATATGTCCGAGCTCTGGCTCATAAGGTATGCTCGCATGCGAGTCTTCCAATAAGTGTAGCCAAAAGCCTCTAGGGACGGGATTTTTCCAGGAGACGTCATGGTCACTACCTAGGTTTAGAATCGGTTAAGATATTAGAAAACTTTAACCTTGCTCTGATACCACTTGTAGGACCGAAAGTAGAGACCAGAGGGGGGGTGAATGGGCGCCTAAAAATTTCTTGCTAAACTATAATTTAAATCCAACACCCAAAAGGACTTAACCAGACAAATAATATTTGCAAAGCAAATCTCAGGAATTAAAGTAGTCTAGCTTCAAAATGACTGGTGTCCTAATTAAAAAGATATTAAAGATAAACTAAACAAAAATACTGCGGTAAATAAAAATACCTAGATGAAATTCGAGATATTAATATTTCAGTCTAGAAATAAGGTACTAATTAAATTTAAATAAAAAAGGATCAATAAAATTAATTCAGAATTAAACCGAAAATATTGCAGGTAAAAGCTAGTATAAAAATATAACTGCGACTAATAAATTTTTCTTTTCTTTTTATATGAGCAGGTTATACAGATAAAAGATACTATGAGATAACTAATAAAATTTAACAGATTAAAATAAAAACGAGATTTCGAAATAGATTTTCGGCTAATTAATTAATGGATGATTATCTCTAAATATTGATCTACTAAAAAATAGGAAACTAACTTGCATTGAAGAAGTGCTTTTCCTTTTTGTTTTTCTCGCCGGACGGACATGCAGAGCTCAGTGCCGAGTCGTCGCCCCTGTTTGCTTGAGCCGTGCGCTGCGTGCCAGGAAAAGCCATGCAGCAGGCCTCGGTTTGCGTGCAAATAGAGAAGGAAAATAGCAAAACACGCGCGTGATGACTGTTGTACGCCGGCGCGTCTTGACAGCCCTCGGCTGTGGCGCTTCTGCGTTGCCAAGCAACCTGCGCGCCATAGATATCGCGTGTAACGCACGCAGTTCCTGCCGTGGAAAGCAGAAACCAGTTACTGCTTCTCCAGATGAATACACACGAGCAAGCAAAAAGGGATTTCACTTCTATGAAAGTTCTGGAGAAAAAAACTCGTGGAAATTTCTAGATTCCGCTTGAAAGCCCATGAAGAAACGTTGCCTGCCGCTTGTGACCTGCTGCATTAACCCTTGCGTGCGCCTGCTACCGTGGCCCCGATGCCGGCTGCTACACGCCAGCCAAAGGCAAGAGCTGCAGCCGCTGCGCCTGCACAGCCCGGGCCGGTGAGCAGAGAGGAAGTCGACGGCGGCGGTCGAATACGATGAAAAAAATAGGAGATGAAAAATTTGTTGTGGACTGCAGATTGATCTATTAGAAACAGGCATCTATCCCCAGGGGGGATAGGGACTATTTATAGGCAAATCCTAATACATGAAAAGACTAATTTACCCTCGGGTAAAATTAAACTGACTCTAAAATAAATTCCGAAAATTACTAAAATATTCTTAGAAAAATCACCTGACTCAAATAAAAATATTCTAAACTTAAAAACTAAATATTAATATCCTAAAAACGAATTAATCATAGATTGTCAGTTTTACGCCGAAACTGACAAAGCGTCCACCGTCTTCGCATCGGGTACCCGGATTGGGCCGGCCCGACCCCGCAGCTTCCTCAGCCCGGCAATCACTCGCCGCCCATGTACCTGAGTCAAACCCAGTCAACAGACCAGTGGATCATCTGCCGCTCCTAGCCATGTACCTGGATTGGGCCAGCCCGACTCTATGGCTCCTCTGCCCGGCCGTCGCTCACTGCCCGTGTACCTGAGTCACATGCGCCTCAGACTCGGCAGGTCTTCATCTATCCCTTCCTTTGACTTCCGTTGACAATCACTCATCACATATGGAATATCAAAACCATATTCTTCAACATGGTTTCTCACGGTTGAGTGGTTGGAGTGGGTTGAGTGCATCAAGGGTTTCGATGTGAAATGGAGGTTTGGCTGCCGAGGGTTTCAGTGGTGCGTCGCCTTCTTGTTTTGGCTTGTCTTGTATGTGCAGGGTGGAGATGTTGACCAACTGTCGACGGTGGGTGATCGAGGGTCGAGCAGGGAGCTTGATGCCAGAGGATTAGGGAGGCCGGGCGAAGTTAGAGAAGATCTCAAGAGTGCACGAAGAGACAGTGCGAGACTTGGACGGACGGCTGACTGCGACGGCATGTCGATCGGGTTCGCGAGAGGGAGGCCAGGACAAGCATTCAGGCGGCTCGAGGAGATCGAGAGTGGAAGTGGCTTGCTGGCGCTCGGAGTCGCGAAGCGGTGTCACGAGTCGAAGGGTTGAGAGGCTTTGTCAGTTTTTGCTGAAAACCGTCGAAACATTTAAATGTTTTTGTTAATTCAATAAATTTGTGTCTAGTATTAGTTTAAATTTTCAGTTTTGTAGTGTAACCTCTTGGTATAATTTTGAGTGGTTCTACTCTGAAATTATATTAAAAGGAGAGTCAATTTGTAATTTTTCTTTTAGGTTTTATAGGGTAATTTTCAGAATTGTTAATTCTGAAATTACTAAGGGTCTATGTGTCAAATGGGGGCTTCTAGAAGATGAGTTGGTAGGATACTATCCCCCAAGTTGGCTGAACCATTTGAGGACTCTAGAGACAAAATTTTCAATGAAAATACATGAGAGAACTTGCTTTTGAAGCTGCTTGTGACGAGGAACAGGATTTTTAAGCAAATTTCGGATCTGCAGCAGTATTTTTGACAATACTATTCCTGGTAAGTCTGTTTCCAGCGCTGGTTAGTTTTGTGGTTAAATTCGATTTTGTGCTGCGTTTTCTGGAAAATCTAGTGCAGAACTTGATCTAGATGTCCAAGTAACTTTTGTTGGGAATAGTTTGAATGATCCATTTTCGAAAGTTACAACATGTTTCTGTGATGTCTTCTAAATGATTTTGCTGCTCCAAGTAGGCACCACAGTGTTGTAATATATTTCTGGAACTGTGTTTCTGTTTTAGATATTGCACTCTACATGTTTGATGAAATGTTTCATCAAGTGTTCATCAGGTTTTTGGCTGATCATTGAAGTAGTTTTTGAGTGATTTCATGTTTGAATGATGAACTAAATATTTTGTGTTGATCAAGATGGATCTGTGAGTTTAGGAAGCCTTCTTGAGATACTATGTTTTTAGGCTTTGTGTTGAATGGGTTCAGTTCATCTGATCCATGAGGTTAGTCTGGTTCTAAATGATTCTATGATCTATGTATGTGAAGAAGGCCTAAAAATTGATCAGAATATCTTGACTAGTTTAAACTTCAAACTGATGTTATTACTTCTCTTATTTGAACAGTTTGAGTTCTGATCTGAAGTTTTGTATGTTGTTCTGATTATTGTGGATAAATGCTTGTTGGATTGATTCAGTTGTTTGGAGTACTCAGTAAGTTTGTTTACTTGAAAAGCTCTTCATCTTCAGACTACAATAGGAACATCTAGCTGTTCTATGTGTATCCATGTGTGTTTGTTTTGTTCAGTTTCCATCTATCTAAAAATCTCTGTTATCAGTTAGTACTTAAGTGTCTAAGCTGTTTAGTTATAAAATTTATCATCTATGAATATGATCTTGAGGATAGGTTGCAGTAAATGAGGTTGGTTTAGGTTCTTGCCACCTTAGATGGAAGTTGTTCTGAATGGGGTCAATCTGAAACAGTTTTGTCTCTTTCACACACTATTCATTTTCAAGAGAGTTTCAGTCTATCAACCTGTGTGTTCTGGTTTGTCAAGCTGAGTTGATTTTGTGCAAAGGTTGTTGAATTCTAAAAAGTTTGAATCATCCTCATGTTCTTGTTGTTCTGTACTGTTGATGAAATTGCTTAGGACTGATATTGAATAGAGTTGATTCTGTACTCTTTTGAGTTCTGTTTTGAAATGTGTTCGGATTTAACATCTATATATTGAATTCTGAATTTGTTTTGGTAATCTGAAAAACAAAATTTAACTCATCTGTTTGATCAAAGTTCAGAGCAAAATCCTGAGAGAAGAAACTTCTGAATTGAAACAGTGTTCTGATTTTGTGTTTCATATTTACTACAGTGCTGATCAGTTCACTTTAGTTCAAGCTTGTGATTTTGTTTTAAGCATTTGAGTTTCAATCAAATATATCTGAACTCTGAGGTTTTCTGCAATTGAAACAGAATCAATTCAGTATTGTTTCCCTGGTTAAGCTGAACTTCATATACATTTTCAGTTCTGTTTTTGTGTGTGTTGTTTGATCTACACCTGAATTCTAGGCTAGTGTTTTCTGAATCAGTTGAGTACTGATTTTTCAGAACCTGTGATAATATTCAAACTTTGTTCTGTTAATAATTTCCAATCTAATTGCTTGAGTTGTATTATGTGAAGTGAGTGTTCTGTTCTGAAACAGTTATTCCTGGCTGTGTCGGGTTCAGTACAGTAATGCTGTCTTGAGTGCATTTCAGGTGTTCTGAAATTGTTGTATCTCATATAGAAAATCCTGAATCCAACAAGTTTGTCAAGTTCTGATTAGTGAGTGCTGAAATCAAACTTATACTGAATTTAAGTATACAATTTGTTTCAAAACATGAATGCTGAATGTTATTGAAAATTGTTGTTACTATTCATCGTCCGAAAAATTTCAGTAGTACAGGGATTTCATTTGAGTTTGAATTGAAACAAGCTGATTTACTATTACTGATCACTTGTGTGAGTGTGTTGATATCTGTTGATTAAAAATCTTGAAACAAAGCTGATTGGTGGTTTTCTATCTTGAGGAGCCCATTTTTGTACTGATTGGATTAAAACTTGAAATTGTGTTTTAGAGGTGCGTTGGGTGATTTGACTAGGCCATCACATTCGAAAGAAAGTGTCGAGGCACCTATTCACCCCCCTCTAATCGCCATTCTAATCCCACAAAAGATAAACTAACTACCTAGCTTACATTAATCTAAAGGGTTGTTTGTTTCAGCTTTTGACAACTACAACTAATTCTAGAATCTAATGCGGAAACAAATGGTTCAGATTCTGGACTCGGATTGTGAGAATCAGTAGCTGCGAAATTTGGAAATGAACTAGAATCTAGAAGTTAGAAAACACCAACTACTCACACTAGCTAGCTATTGAGAATCTCTAACTGCTAGAAGCTGAAACAAACAGACCCTAAGACTAATTTGATTATTAAAGTTAATCTTCAACTGTCCCACTTAAATTTGCGTTGTATTAGAGAAAAATCATGTAACCAAAACACCCTTTCTTTCCTCTCTACCTCTTCCCGATGGAAAGATTGCACATATACCCCAAAGTTGAAGAGCCATAGCAGAATTACCCCAAAATTGATGTCACTTGCATATATACCCCAAAGTTAATAGAATGGTTTGTAGATTGGCCCCACTGCCCATTTTAATCAGAATTTAATCATTTTTTGCATTTTTTAAAAATTGAATCCCCATTCTACCCTCTCTTCAACTGCTTCGAACATGGGGCTTTGACTAGCCGCGCGTGCCGTGGCGGAGGGGCCGGTGGCGGAGGGGCTCGACGCCATGGTGGAGGGGAACGACGGCGAAGGGGCTTGATGGTCGAGACGAATGGCATAGGGGGCTAGCGGCGGAGGGGATCAATATCATGGGGGAGAGGTGCAGGGGGCGGCGGTGAAGGGGCGTAGGGGCCCAGTGTTGGAGGGGCACAGGGGATGGCGGTCAGCGGCGAAGGGGTTTGGGCCATTGTGGAAGGGCGCAGGGGCTCCAGTTTCGTCCGAACAAGGGTAGAATGGAGGGTTAGAATGGGGATTTAAAGTTCAAAAAATGCAGAAAATGATTAAATATTGATGAAAACATGAAGTGGGGCAAATCTACAACTTATTCTATCAACTTTAGGGTATTTCTGTAAGTAACATTAACTTCAGGGCAATTCTCTACTATTATAAAGCGGTTAGTTTTCTGTTTCCTCCATCTGCTCCCTGCCACGCTCAGCGCGCACCGCCCCGTGCAAAACCTCCCGCCTGCTCAACACGCGTAGCGCATTTTGGCCCGACCCATGCGGTCCAGTCACGCGCCTCCCCATCGCTACGGCCCGGCCCATTACACCTCCGTCTCAAGCGTCGCGCCCCCTCGTGAAACCCTAGCAAGCCACGGCGCGTTCTCTCTCCGCCACGAAGAAACCCTAGCACCGTGCAAAGCCTCCTGCTCGGCGGACGATGCGTTCTCCCTCCGCGCATGCGCCCCGCAGCCACATTGCCTCCTCCCTCCACCTTGCTCGCTCCGAACACTATCGGATGGTGTGTTCAGCTCCCTCCGTCCCCACCCTGCTCCGAGCACCGGCGCGTGGAGCGCCTTCGCCTAGTCCACGAGCCATGCTCATCTCCCTCCGTCGTTCCCGCTACATCGCCCGTCGTCGGGCCTGCTGACCCTTCTCCACCAGACGACTCTCGTGCCTCTCGCCCAGTCCACGAGCCATGGTCATCTCCCATCGCGTCGGCACAAGATCTGATAACTACCACCTTGACCACGTCGCGCACGCCACCCGCTTCCCCCGCATGACTACACACCGCTGCTGCCATCGCGCCAACTGCCCACCATCACCCTCACTCTATTTCAACCATCCCCTACAGCTGCTCATCTCAGACCTCCTACAGCTAAACTGCTCAACAGAGGGTGCTCGAAGCTTCATCAGGTTTGTTCTTCTCATTCAGCTTCTACCACCCCTGATTAGGGTTCTTGATTGCAATGTTGGTATTTTGTATGTATGTGGCACTCCTATATTCTACTAATGTCTGAACATGAACTCAATGTGCTGGAATAATTTTGTCTAGTTTGAACAAATTGTGTGTGATGGGAACATTAAGGTGTCATGGATTGGAGCTGATGTCAAAATGTATTGCTGCTAAATTTGTGTTCAGACATGGTGTCTGGATTTGGAACAAAATTGACATGGTGTCTGGATTTGGAACAAAATTGACTCTAAACTGTATTGATAATTTAGAAGAGTACTATTATTGCCTGCTGCTAAATTGACATGGTGTCTGGATTGCTGCTTTCTTATGAATTTGTGTTCTCGGTTTTTTGGGGGGGAGGGGTGTGGAATTGGTGCCATGTTCTGCTATTCATGTGTGTTGGATGATCCAATTTATTTGATTCTGTCAAATTCAAGTGTCAATTTGTCGGCACACTTGATTAAATATTGCATATATACGCACATCGGCATATATGTTTATCTGTGGGTATACCTGGCTGAGGGAGAGCGCTGAGGAGGATGAAGCATAGGCGACGACGTCGCCGTTACGGCCGATCATCATCTCCCTCCAAAGAAACCAGGATCTAGCTAGCTACTTCTGTATATCTTCAAGTTGTATTAATTGCAGTGAATAGGAATGGGAATGCTCTATGTTTTGTATTAATTGGATTGCAATACACCGTGCTCCTCGCAAGTTGATTGCATTGGATTGGTTTGACATAACAACTACAATTGGTGTACTTTTCTAAAACCAGAGAACTACTGTCAATGGAGAATAGTATTGAAAACTGCACCTCGAAACATAGTATGTATTCAACATTAATGAATATTTTGTATTCAACATTAATGAATATTCTGTATTCAACATTAATATTGGATTTAGTTTCCTGCTCCTTTGTTGAGTTGTTGTTAGTCGGACTGAAATATTAGACACACTGCATCCTTGCACATGGCTTAAAGCCTGACATTTGAATGTTCTTGGCTTCTTGCAAATGGTGGAAAGGTTGTTCTTGTTGTTGAATTGTACATACATAATAAGCATGGTTTTCTATTTTTTTTATCTGGTTGAATGTTTCTCTACAAATTAAAAGGAAGGCACAAATCAGGGATTCTGGTTGAATTATAGTGTTATATGATAAGGAAGAAAGGTGAATTGGTTTGTTAAACTAGTATTACAAGATAGTGCCACACCGTCTCAGATCTATGTGCCCATGGCGATACGTTCTTCCTATTAGTGCTCCAAATATTTTTATATGCCTTTCAAAATTCAAGTCCTGGTGTCATCAGATGTTGCAGATCTATGTTCCCATGACATGGTCGGAACTTGGAACATGTCCAATTAATACATGGTCCAGTTCAATAAAATTTTCAGGATGTTCCTTTCTCTGTATCGGCCATTTGTTGTAGAAATTGATTGATAAGTACAACTATCACGAGAACTCCATTGTGTTCAACTCCGTACATTATACATATATATATACATTTTTTAATAGCTGTTAAACCAGTTACAGCAATATTTTTCATCAAAGCCATTGGGAGTTCCATTCCATTGATTATTTATTGGCATTCTTCTATAAGCAAATAATTGAGGTAGATCACTTTGTATTAACATTTCGTGCTTTTGATTTGTTAGCCACTTTTGATCTTGAAAACGGTAAAGGACAAGAGCTTTCAGCGTCTTGTCCATTTTTCTTCAGACCTAGCTAGACATATATTATGTTTGATTCCCTCTACAGAATGCTTAAGATGAATGAATTTTGTAGTCGTTTAAATATATAGTAAAATAATGATAGATATAAACAAACCACTAATATTACATGATAATAACTAATTAACAACAAAATAGAGTAATTATCACTACTGATTAAGTTTAGCAATGGTGGATGGCTTCATCCAGCATCTTTATGGAACATTTCCTTCCTTGGCCATCCCATCCACATCCACCCAACCAAGATCCTAATATTAAAACTACATTGGGAGCATTAAATTATGGGGATAGGGGAATAATATGGTCTGGTTGATTCACACTCATTTTTTAATCATACGATGTTGGCCGCCAGTGTTTCATTTAATTGCCCATACGAATTTTGTTGAAGTGCTGGAGCTTTTGGGGTACTGCATACATAAACTTGGGATTTTACTTATCATATAGTACACGAGATCATTAGAGGTAAATATATTTATTCTCTTTTCATGCTTGTTTCCCCACACTGCCTGGCCATTTCGATCATACAATACACCGGTGTACGCGCCATCATCAAGGGCTGGTTTGGGAGCCCAAAATCCCAACCCATTCCCTGGGGATGGGCCGGGATTTTAGCCTAAAATCCCGGCCCATCCCCAGGGAATGGGCTGGGATTTTGGGCTCCCAAACCAGCCCCAAAGGTGGTGCCACCACTCCCACCCCAAGGACCAAACATCTCAGCGCTACTCATAGTTGCAACTCCCCTCTCCATGTAACTAATAGGAAAAGATACCATCCGCAAATAAGAAGTTTAGAATCTAAGGACTACACAATTATCATACAAGAAGAATGGACACCGAAATGCATACCTTAATATAAAATAGCATAGGTAATAGGAATGTGCCATATATACAATCATCATTTTCCCTGTTTATTTTTTAATATCCTTGTTTATTTTTTTAATATTTTCTCATGTTTATTTTTTACTATTACCAATTTAGCATCATGTCTTTAATATATTTTTAATTGCTTGTGGTCTTACATTTATTTATATTCTGTTTGTCAAATATATTTAGAGTCCATGTTTATTTTCTTAAAATATTATCCCATGTTTAGTTTTTTTTAACTATTACCAATTTAGCATTATGTTTTCAATACTTTTTTAATTACATGTGATCTTACATCTATTTATATTTTGTTTGTCAAATATATTTAGAGTCATTGTTTATTTTTTTAATATTCTTCCCTGTTTATTTTTTTAATTTTTTTAACATTCTCCCCTGTTTATTTTTTAACTATTACCAATTTAGCATCATGCCTTCAATACACGTTGCACATAAGCCATCCAATTATCATTTTCCCTGTTTATTTTTTTAATATCCATGTTTATTTTTTTAAGATTTTCTCCTATTTATATTTTTACTATTACCAATTTAGCATCATGTCTTCAATACTTTTTAATTGCATGTGGTCTTACATCTATCTATATTTTGTTTGTCAAATATATTTAAAGTCCCTGTTTATTTTTTTAAATATTTTTTCCTGTTTATTTTTTTAATTATTACCAATTTAAAGTTTTGAACTACTTAGATATATTAATGGCTGGTATGCGAAAGAGAACTTACGCAGACCGTCCAACTCGTAATGAGGTGGTTCCTAGGTGAGCCTACATTACTAAAACCAACTTAGTTGCAACGATGAAAAATGTTCTAATTTTATTCTTTTGTTAAGTTTTATAAAATTTGACGAGATAGAGTTCCAGCACATAGGTCATCCATAGAGTGTCGTCGTCAGAGTAGATGTTAAGTTTCTCCCTGACAAACATCATGACACACAACGATTTATCTTAATGGATATTACTATAAGTTGCACACACGTTGAACTAAATCTTACATAGTAGTTAACATATGACGTATTCTAAACCCTAACATTGTACGTATGGTGCTAAAATAGAAGTCATTGCTTGGGAGCGGGAGAATGTTCATATGTTTAACATTCTCCTAAATGAAGGACAATGTTACACTATTAATCATCTATATTGCCAACCCAATTTTGAAGAGACATTGTATTATCGGAGCATTGCCCGTGCCTTTGAAGGTTGTCTTCGGAGAAATACAATAGTTGAGACTTATATTCTTCCAATCCAATTCCCTCCTTATCCAAAATATCTATTGACATTTCATGACACATGGATTCGTCTGAATAAGACGTTCGTGGGTACGTTCGTAAATTAAATCGGTGATGTATAGTTTCTAAAAAAAGATAGTTGTTTTACTTATAGTATGATTATTTGCACAGACATAGCTGGAGTGGTTGTCTATTGGGGAAAATTGAACGTATTGGAGGCCTATATAGGGAGGTAACACTGATAGACATTAGGTAATTCATAAGTTAGATATCGTCACTTATATTGTCATAAACAACCACATTGTTGTTGGAATTTGGAAGCTAATGAAAATTTGATCTTCTTTTTTTAGCTTAAACATGGTAGTTGTTGGAATTTGGGGTGATTGCCTCACTAATCACACATCTGACTGGACAGAAGCTCATCATAACAACCACATTGTTTTAGGAACTATGCTTCGACTTCGACTTCACAAGAAGCACAGTAATTCAGCCCTAACCCACTTTATCATTCGTAAAGATATAGTTATGTATTGAATTACAGTAACATTTGTTCTACTTAACGATAGGATGTTTAGAGACTTCAGAACACACTACGATAAAGTTTAATCCAATTCATCCAGCAACACTACCTTTACAAAGTAACTAGTTCCAATAATACAAACACAATCTAATTATGTAATACATCACATAATATTATAGATATTATTAATTATTTTTCTTTGAAATATAAATGCAGACTTGCGGCAACGTGTGAGTTCAGGAACTATGGATCTAAGATTTGTCAATAGGTTCATGGAAGCTAGATGGAGATACTTGGCAACAGTTTTTGGTTCTGATTGCCCGTAGTGTTGTAGTCTTGTGTGTGTGTCATGATGTGTGGTTGTTTATTTACTTCCCCATATTCCGGTTTTTGTGTTCATTTCGTTGAATCTATTGTGTATTCCCTTTGAAGTTATTTGGATGTAATATTTGCATTGGAGTACATGTCTCAAATTTAGATACACTTATTTACAAACTGAGAACATTATTCGCTGTAATACTCTCATTCCTAACCTTGAAATAATATTTTCTTTCCTCTAACACAATCTCCAGATCCAATCTTGATTAATCATTATTCAATCCTCAATATCATTATTCATTGTTAAAGGCCCTAATTAAAATAACAAATTTCTAATCCTAACCCTCAAAATAACCCTTCGCCCAAAACAAAATAAATAAATAAATCAAAAACTCAAACAATTCTCGCATTCAAATTCATGTTCAATCTCTAATATTTCCACTCAAATTACAAGATGTCTCATATGACACAGGCCCTCTATATCTTTTATATGAAAAACAACAAAAGTGTGCTTGCTTCTCTCACATTTTATATAGAAACTATTTATTTTCTTGCTTTTAGGTAATGTTTGTTTGGTGTTTGTGCTTGTTATTTACCTTCATGTAAATGAGAACCAACGTGGTTAACCAATGTATTCAATCGACAAGTCGCTCGATGTTACCATAAGAAAACTATCAACCATGTCAGAAAATATAATGAGCAGAGAGAGGAAATAAGGTTATTTTATTTTACACGCCTAATTTGTCCCATTTGTTTTTTATTCAGATATTTGTGCTATGACATGACACTAAGATTAATGAGAAAAATGAGTACTTATTTTAAATTTTTATAGTTGTGGATGGTCGTCATCGACAAAAGAGGTATCGCGGCAACAATTTACCTCATGGCCCTTCTAGAGTTTGTATTCAACAACCATCACACACTCCATCAGAAAGTTCATCGGACAATGAATACACACTATATCGACCACCATCCTCATTTGTTATTTCTAAGTGAAGTACCATTACATCATTAGGATTATTTCAAGGACAATCCTCTAATGGTATAAACTACTACTAAGTAAGTTGTGCAATTACTAATAACATAATTTATGTCTCATGTGATTACATAAACATTGTTCAGGTGCAAAATCTGCTACGGTACCAACTACAACTATCGACTCATAAGATCAACAACCAATTCTCTCTGTTCAACAAAACCCTATTGATCGATCGGTAGATCGTGCTAAAATAAAGCGAGCACGTGAAAAATCATGAAATGCAAGCTTGACACCAGAGCAACGGAATAACAGACGTGCAAGTGACAAAGCTAGATATGCAAGTATGATGGATGAGCAAAGACATGTGAGGCGAGAACAAAATAACCAACAAAAATCTGAGCGATATGCAAGCTTGACACCAGAGCAACGAAACAATAGACGTGCAAGTGACAGAGCTCAATATGCAAGTATGTCGGATCAGCAGAGACAAGTGAAGAGAGATCAAATGAACCGACGAAATTCTGCAAGACGAAGAACTCTTGGTCCAAATTGTGTTTTTTTCTAATGCAACACATGGCTCCACTAATGTTATCTACTAGAACCTACCAGGTAGCACTCACTTTTTAAAGACTCAGACAGACTGTCGTCACTGCGGCGCGAAGGGGTTTAAATATGAGCCACCGGGATTTTGTTGTATGAATGGCAAGGTCGAACTTGAAATGTCTGAGCCACTTGAGGAGCTTTGACGGTTATACACAGGTGAAGACGTTCAATCACAACATTTTATGGAGAATATTAGATATTTCAACAGCCATTTTTCCTTGACCACAATGTACTGTGATTATGACAAGAACCTCGCAAGTGCAAGGGATGGAGTGTACACATTTAAAGCACATGGGGAAATCTACCATAACATACACTCTTTCAGGAATGGAGACAATGAATCTAGCCACTTGCAGTTGTACTTTTATGATGATGATCCTAGTTTATCACATCTTTTTCGTCGTGCTCGAGACGAGACATATAGAGAAAGAGACATATCTATTATTAGATGTTTGGTACATATCCTGAGAGATAATCCTTATTCTGAAACATTCAGAAGCCTAGGACAGGTTGAAGACATGGACGAATATCGTATTGTGCTAAACATGGACTACAAGCTAGACCAGAAAACTTATAACAGACCATTAACATCAGAGGTTGCTATTGTGTGGGTTGAGGGGAATGATATTCACAAACATTTTGATCGTAGCATCACCTTGTTTGGTAATAACAACAACTACTATTCAATTAGACTGAGTGATGGGTGCTACGACCCTTTGTCATACCCCCTATTTTTTCCAAGAGCAGAGCTCAGTTGGCATGCTGATATACCAAGAGAAGGTATTGACATTAGTTAGATAAGTACAACCCGACAAAGAAATGCTGACAACTCAGGTTAGCTAAGTGACATATATTCATGTTACTACGATATTATTAATCCATAAGCTAATCACCTAAATGATTTCTCTTTGCTTTGTAGATACTACCAGCAAGTTGTGTGTTTCGATGCACGAGTATTATTGCTATAAATTCCAGATGTGTCGTGGAATCTTCAACACGGTCTTGCATGGGAGGCGTCTATTCCAACAGTTTGTAGTTGATACCTACATAAAGATTGAAACGTCTCGACTGAATTACTTCTTGTACAATCAGAAGAAAATTCGTGCAGATTTTTACTAGGGCTTGATGGATAGTGTATCTGTTAGAGAACATAGAGCGAGTAGATTGGGAAAAAGATGGGTCCTACCTGCATCGTTTATCGGTGGCGGGAGGGATATGAGACGAAGATACATAGATGATATGGCCTTGGTGCAGAAGTACGGAAAACCAGACATATTTATCACAATGACTTGTAATCTTAATTGGGAAGAGATAAGTAGGGAGCTTCAACCTGGTCAAACACCGCAAGATCATCCTGATCTTGTTGTGCGTGTATTTAAAGCCAAGCTAGAGGATCTCAAATTCCAGCTATTTCGTAAACATATCCTTGGATTAATGATTGCAGCACAAGTCCATGTAATCGAGTTTCAAAAAAGGGGTCTACCACATGCACATTTCCTCCTTATCATGGAGTCAACATACAAATTGAGTTATCCCGATGAGTATGATAATGTTATCTTAGCAGAACTTCCAAATAAGGATATATACCTGGAGCTACATGAAATGGTAGTGAAACATATGATGCATGACCCATGTGGCCCACTAAATAGGAAGAGTCCATGCATGAAAAATGGTAGTTGCAAGTGCTATTATCCACGCCAATTTAGTGACACAACTATCCAAGGCGAAGATTCTTACCCTATCTACAGGAGAAGGGATGATAGACAGAGGGCAAGAGTGAGAGGTCATGACTTAGACAATAGATGGGTTGTTCCATATAATCCTATGCTTCTAAGAAGGTATGACTGTCACATCAATGAAGAGTTTTGTTCGAGCATTAAGGCTGTTAAGTACCTCTACAAGTATATTTATAAGGGGCATGATAGGGCATCTGTGTCCGTCAATGAAGCTGATGAAAACCACGAGATTAATGAGATCAATGAATATAGGAATGCTAGGTGGGTAACACCACAGGAGGCATTGTAGAGAATATTTGGATTTGATCTTAGCGGGATTTCGCCACAGTGCTACAGTTACATCTCCACCTCCCAGGAATGCATCTTGTGTCCTATAGAGAAAATGCTGATGTACATGAAGTTCTCGGCCAACAGGGTGCCTCAAGAACCATCTTGACTGAGTATTTCAAGGCAAATCAAGAATTTACGTGGGCACACACGTTACTTTATAGAGATTTCCCACAATATGCAGTATGGTTGCCTGGACGTAAGCTTTGGAAAATAAGAGAACGAAGCACGCAGATTGGGAGGATCATCTCAGCACATCCAGTAGAGGGAGAGAGATACTACTTGAGGGTGCTATTAAACCATGTGGTTGGTGCTACTTCATTTGAGAATTTGAGGACATATGATGGTATTGTATACCCTACAATTCGAGAAAGCACTTAGAAAAGAGGTCTTATTGAGTCAGATAACAACATTGATGAGTGCCTCTCTGAAGCTGAAGTTTTTCATATGCCATCGTCCCTCCGAAGGTTGTTTGCTACAATATTGGTTTATTGTGAACCTAGCGATGTGCGTGGACTCTGGAACACACACTTCGAAGCAATGTCTGATGACATCCGATGATCCCAGATTGCAACGCCCAGATTTAATAAAATATGGACTTTATTGAAATTCCATAGAAAATCAATAAAACAAGACGTTCATCACATGACCGCGTACAATACGCCAATCAATCATGGTTCGTAGACCATATTATTACAAAAGAGTTAAATCAAAGAGAAACTAATAAATAAATATCCTAGATGAATGCCTCCTTCCAGTCTCGTGCCTTGACTGGGTCGCTACTCCAGACCATCATCCTCCTCGTAGTGGACTGCCTCTAGTGGTGTAAGTCAACGGGGGTGAGTACAATCGTACTCAGCAAGCCACCGGATGCAAGTATAATGCAGAGTAATAACAAGGAAGGTAGTGGCTATTTTTGCGAAAAAGCATATTTGTAAAGCATTTAATGTAAGCAGGTTATTAGTACAGAAAATTAACATGTGTAATGCATCATCTTCTACCTCGAGGGGTACAGTCAGCCCGCCCTCGCTCAACAGTCCTTACATGCCATGAAGCAAATGATCATTCAAACAACAGTAAACTAACTGTGAGAAGGTCACGCAACCCACCCTTAACCGTGGGGACAACTGTTCGAAAAGATTATACTCTGATCAGAGGTGTACTACTGTACCCACAAGGCACTCATTTCATGCACACCTTAGTGTGTTAAATGACCCATGTCATGAGAAACTCGTGCCAAAACCTTTAGCATGGAACGCACCAATTCGATAACACCCTCTTATAGGTTTCATACGGTGCCCTAGTCACTTCGGGCCAACACCATACCCCCCTTGAGCCTCGTCGGTATAAGTCACCCGCAGGTTGCCCCTTGCCTCCTCCACTATGGTGCTTCAAGTTGGTACGATCCACACCTCCAGTTAGGACTTACCCACTAGACTTGTGGTTAGTACGAGTTTGTTTTGCAACAGATCCCGCAGACCGGTCCTTATAGTGCCCCGGGTGTGACCAACCAATGTCCTAGCTTGCACCTGGAACCCACCATACTTATAACATAGCCAACTCCAATAGAATCCAGAGACGAGAATAACAAGGCAATCATATAGTAGAATCCAACTATCTACAACTCGTTCTTTTATCATGTAGCAGTTGTGTCGATACATTGAACACTAGCTAATATAATATTTAAAAGGTGACAAGGAGTTTAGGCTCAATAAGCATAGCTTGGGTTTACACACAAGGACAGGGATCTAATAAATATAATTTAGGGCTTGTGATTGAACTAATGCAATATTTAATTTGTTGGACCGGAAACAGCGACTAGAGGGGGTGAATGGGAGCTTTTAAAATTTCAGACTAAAAATAGCCTTCTGTTTTACTTCTGTCTTCTGCGGGACAGGCTTCGAACACAGCCTTCGAAGTTTTGGTTCGGAGGTATTTCACAACTCCGGAATCAGGCTTCGCAAGGAGCTAAACTTCGAAGCCAAGAAGACTTCGCTCCACCCACAACCCCGAAAACTCAGCTCTGCTAAGTCAGTGCAGGCTCCGCACACAGGGTGCCTTCGAGCAGGCTTCGCACTTCAACCTTCGCAAGAGCGGACTTCCCTCTAAGGACTTCGATCAGCTCTGCTAAGTCAGTGTAGGCTCAGCACAGTGGGTACCTTCGAGCAAGCTTCGCACTTCACCCTTCGCAAGAGCAGACTTCCCTCTGCAGACTTCGACCAAATACTCAGCACAACAACTAGTGGTGGGCTTCGTACTTCGAAGGTCTAAACGCACACTGAACAGACTTCGACAAGGGAAGAAAACGGGCTTCGATCTAAGCCAACAATAGTGTTTCGCTAGTAATCAGAGAGGTCTAGCCTCCTGTTTACATAGAGCGAACAGACACTGAAAAACACACTTCACCCAGACAGACTTCTCACACACCTCTCCAGAAAACTCACAAGAAGATGGTGCACAGAGAAATCAAAGCATGCAGAGAAGTACGCATACAAGTTCAAGCAGTAAATGAAAATAGAATCAAAGCTTCATTGCTTGAACAAGGAACACAAAATGAACTCACAGATCTGAATACAAGGTATGTGGCGGCTAGCACAGGAGCTCAAAAATGACTGCTCAAAGTGTTGATGTGACCTAGCTAGCCTCCACTATTTATAGGCACTATTCAGCCCTGTGAATAGACTACTTACCCCTAGGGTTTACACTATTTTTGTCTCATCAGAACAGGGGGGTACAACTGGTAGTCTACTTTATTTGGAGGCTTCTTTTGTCAGCTTCGCAGAGGGGACAACACCAGCTTTTGCAGAGCAAATGTTGTCAGCCTTTGCAGTTTTGGACCCTTCTGAAGCCCTCTGAGAAACCAGGGTGGTTTCGGTGTTTTGTGATGAGTGATTGACAGACTTTTACCCTCTGTTCGAAGGGTACCTCCGGAGGGGCTTCGAAGGTGGTACCTCCGAAGGATGTTCGGAGGTGTGTCACCGAAGGGTGTTCGGTGTTTGCTTGCTGCAGCTGTGCAGCGGAGTGTGCCTGTCGGAGGGGTCCGACAGTACGCGATGACAGGGTTCGTACCGAAGGCTTCGGTACTTTGGGCGGTACAACCGGAGTGTGTGCCGGAGGTTGCTAACCCGGAGAGGTCTCCGGAGTACTGCATACACTTGTTTGCTTGTCGGTGGTGCGCAGGGACTTCGGAGGCGACGGACAGGTTCGAGCCGGGTGAACCTGGGTCAAGCGGGTGGCTTGATGCCAGGGGAGCGGGGAGCTCCGTCACGGTGGCTGCGAAGGTGGTCCGGGTCGGTCCTCGGGTCGAGGCGCGCCAGGTGAAGGCAGAGAGTGCGGAGTGTGGCTCCGGCTGAAGGTACTCCGAGACAAAGTCCTCGGAGGTGAGGCACTTCGAAGGTACTCCGAATGGAGTGACTTCGGAGTTGGTGGACCAAGTCCTCTGCGGAGGCAAGGAGTTCGAAGTGTGCTCCGGAGGGAGACACTCGAAGGTGGCCCGACGAAGGTCTCAGAAGTCGAGGCGCATCGAAGGCATTGTCCGGGTGAGGCTCGTCGAGGAGTGTGCTCGGGAAGAGGCACTGCGACGGAGTGCTCATGGAATGCTTCATGCGAAGGCCTTGGACGAAGGAGGGACTTCGAAGGGTGGTACTCCGAAGGTGGGCTTCGGAGTGAGGATGACTTTGTGGTGCTTCGGCCATGCATGGCTTCGTACAATGACGGACGGTGTTCGAGCTCGGAGTAGCTGCGAAGCCGTGGTGATCCACTCCGGAGGTGGTGGTGCGAAGGCCCAAGGGCTTTGACGGCTTCGGCTCAAAACCGTCACTGTATCGAAGGTCTTCTTCGGCGGAGCGAAGGCCAACAGGCTGCAGGCTTCTCGCCGAAGCTTCCGCACCCCTCGCGTGCGAAGGGAGGTTCCAGAAGTCAACACTGTAAAGGCTGACACTGTCTGTTCTGAAAAAGGCTGACACTGTCCCCTCTGCAGCTGACAGAGAAGCCTCCAAAATAAAGGTGGACTACCTTTTGTACCCCTTAGTTCTGTAGAGACAAAATGGATGTAAACCCTAGGGGTAAAGTAGTCACTTCCTTAGGATGAAGCCGTGGGCTATAAATATGGGGGCTCGGTAGGTAACATTTAACACTTGAGCATTTACTGTTGAGCTCCTGTAGCCACACTTCGATTGAATACATCCTGAGTTCATTTTCAGTGTTCCTTGTTCAAGCGGCGAAGCCCTGTTTGTCTTGTGCTTTTTGCTTGAGCTCGATCTACATACTTCGCTAGTTTTGTGCACCGAAGCCTGTTGAGGCGAAGGTTGTTTTTTCGTGCGAGGTGTGTTTTGTCCAGTGTGCTGTCGCTCTGTGTAACACGAGGCAAGACCTCGCAGCTTACTAGCGAAGCCCTGATCTTTTCCCGTAGTGCTTCCTGTGTCGAAGCCCTTAGCGTAGTCCATTTGCGTGTGCGTGTAGACCTTCGGGTACGAAGCCCAGCACCCGTTGCTGTCGCCAAGTACTTGGTCGAAGTCCTTAGAGGGCTGTCCACTCTTGCGAAGGGTGAAGTGCGAAGCCTGCTCGAAGCACCTCGTGTGCGGAGCCTGCACTGACTTAGCAGAGTAGATTTTCGAGGGTTGTAAGTGGAGCGAAGTCTTCTTGGCTTCGAACTTTTGCCACTCCGAAGCCTGTGTTCGAAGGTGTCGAAGTACCTCCGAACCAGACCTTCGAAGGTTGTGTTCGAAGCCTGTTCCGCAGAAGACTGAACAGAACCGAAGGCTAAGTTTTTAGCCCGAACTTTCAAAAGCTCCCATTCACACCCCCCTCTGTCGCCGTTCTTCCGGTCCAACAATTGGTATCAGAGCAGGTTAAGATCACCAGTTGACCTAACCGGTTTGTGATCTGTTGGCGACATGGATAGAGGCAGTAAAATTCCTCTGTTCGATGGGACAGATTTTGCATACTGGAAGGTGCGCATGGAGGCTTACTTGTTAAGCCAAGGAAATGCAATTTGGGAGATTGTGGACTCACAATACTCCATCCCTGATACCCGCACCACTCAACCGAAAAAGATCATATATATTGCCAACTCGAAGGCAAGGAACATACTGTCATTGGTTTGAGTCGGAGTGAGTTTGATAGGGTGCAGCACCTTAGGACTGCTAGGGAAATTTGGACAACCGCTCACTATTTATCATGAGGGCTCTACTCAGATTAAGGCCAGGCGCCAAAGCACCTACAACCAACAGTATCAGCTGTTTGTGCAGGCACCTGGTGAATCTATAGATGCAATGTTTTCGCGCTTTGATGCCATAGTGAGTAACTTGCGCTCCAACGGGACGCTTGCTTACAGTGATCACGATAGGGCTATCAAGCTTCTCTATGCTCTTGACCGTAGCATATGGGAGGTGAAGATATCCAGCATTGAGGAGTCCACAGGCTATGACACATTGACCTGTGACGAACTCTTTAGCAAGCTGAAGTCCACAGAGATTGCCAAGGCATCTCTTGCTGTGCACAGAAGCTCTTTGCCACAGCCATTGCATTGGTTTCTAGCACTAGCCGTGGCACCACTGCAGAACCAAGCACATCAGGCACTTGTGTTCTTGCAGATGGTTTTTGCTTTGTCCTCCCTGGTCTCCGTCACAAAGGAGCAGGTGGATACTCTAGCAGATGACGAGCTTGCTCTCATTGCCCGGAGGTTCACCCGCTTTCATCATGAGAGACGGGATCAGCGGAGAAGTGGTTTTAGTGGTGCTATGAATGTGGCGACACTTCTCACATCAAGGCTAATTGCCCCAAGATCAAAAAGAGAGATGAGAGTGACCGCCCCAATACCACAAAAAGGAGAGGAAGCCCTTTGTGAAGGGCAAGCGCGGCAAGATGGCTAAGAAAGTAGCCAAGGCCGCTTCCAGAGCATTTGTTGCTGCTCTCAGCGACATCGACACTTCCTCAACTGAGGAGTCGAGCTCTGAGGAGGAGGAGTCCCCTAGGAAGGAGGACAAGAAGGACAAGAAGGGACGTGACTTCACTGGCCTTTGCTTCATGGCCGACAGCGATCACAGCGGCGATGAGCTTGACTCATCTGAGGTAAACCTATTCATCTGACCAGCTTCTAATTAAATTAGATGAGCTGAATGAAGTAGTGCTTGGTCAGGATAGATTACTTGTGCAAGCCGCTAGAGAAGAAAAGACCTTAGACTTAGGCTAGAAATATGTCTACTAATATGCCATCTTAAGTCTAAATTTGATGATGCTGAATGTGAGTCATGTTCTGTTGTCCATGAGTGAGCTTGCCTCAGTTGCGTTCGGTTCATGCCTTCCAAACTCTCTGCTGAGCTTGAGACGGCACAGAAGCAGCTTTTGGAGGTGGATTCTAGACCTCATGATGTTATTGATTGCATGAACTGCTCGTATTGCGCGATAGCATTAATTTACGTGATAAGCATGTTCATGATCTAGAGGCTAGATTGGAGAGGGCCGGTAGTTCTAGAGGATTGCAACCTGTTTGTGACACTTGCATTACCCTTAAGGACCAGCTAGGCACTGTTAGAGAGCGGGCTGAAAACCTCATGTCAGAAAATGAATACCTTCTTTCCGTGGTAAATAAATGCACTGAAGGGAAGGGTAGGATGGATTTGCTCTGGCCAAGACCAAGTTGTGTGCTGACAGAGCCGGGGTAGCTCTAGGTTTGGGTTTTGAGAGGATAGCTTCAGACAGTAAGACCAAACTGTTTTCACCTCTCCCACCACCCTAGAGAAAGAGAGAGCTCTGTTGGACACCCCATCAGCCAAAAAGCTACCCATCCACCAAAGAAACACCACACATCCTATCAAGAAAAATCCTCCAAGAAAACCACTGTGAAGAAACCCAAGGAGCCTGTGAGAGTTTGCTCCTGGACCATTAGAGTGCCCCCAGAGAGAGTGTTTCACTGTTCTTATTGTCAGCGGGGCGGAGTCATTGATTGGTTTCTGTTTCCGTCGCATCAAGGATGAGCGACGTGCACAGGCGATGAGCTATCAGGACATGCGTTACCCATCTTTAGGTATGCTGAGTCTGAGTATTACTCTCGTCCTGTTTCGAGGCTCCTCGTGCTTCTCAGAGAGGTTTTGCTCCTCAGAAGTGTCCACCATGTTCCATATGGTGGTAGACCTCGGCGAGAGTAGCTTTGTACCTCGTCAGAGTAGGAGACCTCGAATGCTTTGCGTTCTTTCATGTAGGTAGACCTCGCACTTTGCATCATTCTGATTATTATGTGCGTAGACCGTCTACTTTACTGTGCCTACTACTCGTGTCACTCAGTGCTGGATGCCTCGTCATTATTTACTCACCCCAGCACTGAGCGATCGAGGCGTTCTTATCATGTGTAGGCGACAGGTCGAGGCTTGGAGGGCACGTGGATCATGGACTCCGGTTGTTCGCGCCACATGACCGGAGATGCAAACTGGTTCTCCAGCTCACAACAACCAAGCAAAGGGAACATATCACCTTCGGAAACAATCGAAGGAGAGAGTGAAAGGTAAAGGTGTGGTAAGGATAACGCAACTTCACTCTCAAGATGTTGCTTGGTTGAGAACCTGGGATACAATTTGCTGTCTGTATCTCAGTTGCTTGATGAGGGCTTCGAAGTGCGATTTCATCGCGATACTTCGCAAGTGCTCATTCTGATGGCGTTGTGGTGTGTAAGATCTTTAGGGTAGGGAGTAAGTTTTTGGAAGCTGATTTTTTCAGAGTCGTCTGGTTCTTCTCATTGTCTTGTTGCACATTCGACTTCTGAGCTTTGGAAGTGGCATAGGAGACTAGGGCATATGAGCTTTGAGTTGCTCGTCGTCTGAGCCCTAGGTTGATCCGAGGATTGCCCAAGCTCAAGTTTGAGAAGAATTTAGTTTGCGTCCTTGTCGACATGGAAAAATGATTGCCGCTTCGCATTCGCCAGTCACCACAGTGATGACTGAAAGCCCGGAGAACTTCTCCATATGGACACTGTAGGTCCTTCTCGGGTTAGTCTTTAGGCGGCAAGTGGTATGTACTTGTTATTGTCGACGATTTCTCTCGCTACTCTTGGGTCTTCTTTCTTGCCAGCAAGGATGAAGTGTTTTCACACTTTCGGAGCTTGGCTTTGAGACTTTTCACTGAACTCCCTGGTGCATTAAAATTCATTCGAAGCGATAATGGCACCGAGTTCAAAAATAGTCTCTTTGTTGACTTTTGCATGGAGCATGGCATAGAACATCAATTCTCTGCTCCGCGGGTTCCTCAACAGAACGGTGTTGTTGAGAGGAAAACCGCACTTGGTTGAGATGGCTAGGACGAGGCTTGATGAGATAGGACTCCTAGAAAATTCTGGGCTGAGGCCATGAACATGCTGCTACATCTCAAACCGAACCTTCTTCTTGCGCTCAATTTGAAAACTTGACATCTATGAGACTGCGTTTTGGGGAGACAGCCAAGGTGTACTCATCTTCGAGTTTTTGGTTGTCGGCTGCTTTATCCTAAAACGTGGTAACTTGGATAAATTTGAGTCGCGATCTTCTGACGGGATCTTTTTGGGTTATACTACTCATGGTCATTCTTATCGTGTTTATAACTTGGAAACTACACTGTCATCGAGTCATGTGATGTGACTTTTGATGAATCAACCCCCTCTGATTAGTTTTCCTTGACACGAAAAGAACACGACATGGAACAGACCTGTTTGAAGAAGAAGATCCCGGAGAATTCGAGGATGATCCCCTACTACCCTCGACACAACCCCGAAGCTGACCCCGCTTCAACTACTTCGGCACGTGGTCCCGAAGCGACTACCTCAACATCCGTCATTGGACCATTCCAACGCACAAGTTGAGGGGGAGACTGCATCCCGCCGCGAGGCTCCCATCATGTTCAAAGGATGCACCCTCCGAGCAGATCATTGGTGAGCTTGATCAAAGGGTAACAGTTCTCACGCTCATTTTACTAATGCTGCTTTGTTGCTTCTTTCGAGCCTTTAGATGTTAGTCATGCACTTTCTGATTCTAGTTGGATCAATGCCATGCATGAAGAGCTTGAGAATTTTGAAAGAAACCAAGTCTGGACTTTAGTTGATCCTCCACCAAATGTTCATTTCATGGAACAAAATGGATTTTTAAAAATAAACAAGGGAGGATGGAACAATTGTTAGAAACAAGGCTAGACTTGTAGCTCAGGGCTTTTCTCAACTAGAAGGGATTGATTTTACTGAAACTTTTGCACCTGTTGCTCGCCTTGAGGCCATTAGGATTTTGCTTGCCTTTGCGACATCCCGGGATTCAAACTCTTTCAAATGGATGTCAAAAGTGCTTTCTTAATGGCTTCATAGTGAAGATGTTTATGTAAAACACCCCCATGGTTTTGAAAACCCCAGTACCACATAAAGTCCTTAAACTTCATAAGGCTCTTTATGGACTCAAGCAGGCCCCTCGGCGGGGTAGATAGATTAAGTCTTTCTGCTTGAGCGAGGGTATTTGATGGGCTCTATTGATAAAACTTGTTTACTCTCAGCATGGCAAAGATTCCTCCTAGTTCAGATATATGTGGATGATCATCTTTGGTGGCTCTTCTCATGCTTTAGGTTGCCGAGTTTGCAGATACCATGAGCAGGGAATTTGAAATGTCAATGATGGGTGAACCTCACCTTTTTCCTTGGTTTGCCATCAAGCAAAGCAAACAAGGTACTTTTGTCCACCAGACAAAGTACACCAAGGACCTGCTCAAGAATTCGACATGTCGATGCGAAGCCCCTCGCCACTCCAATGGCTACATCTGTAGCATTGGACCCTGACGAAGATGGAGAAGCCGTAGATCAGAAGGAGTTCCGGAGCATGATCGGCTCCTCCTCTACTTGACTGCCACGAGGCGGACATACACTTCGCTGTGTGTCTGTGCGCGTTTTCAGGCTTCACCACGAGCTTCGCACCGCCAAGCGGTTAGCGCATTCTAAGGTATCTCAACACACCCTGAGTTTGGCATATGGTATTCATCGTCTTCATCTTTATGTCTTAGAGGTTATTCAGATGCGGATTTTGCTGGGTGTAGAATTGATAGGAAGAGTACCTCTGGTACTTGTCATTTTCTGGGTACGTCTCTGGTTTGCTGGTTTCCGCAAACAGTCTAGTGTTGCACAATCGACGGCTGAGGCCGAATATGTTGCTGCAGCTAGCTGTTGCTCTCAGATTTTGTGGATGGTTTCCACTTTGCGGGATTTCGGGTAGATTATAAGAGTGTTCCACTTTTCTGTGATAACACTAGTGCCATTTGTATTGCAAACAACCGGTTCAGCACTCCAGAACCAAACACATTGATGTACGGTATCATTTTCTCAGAGTCACAATGAGAAGGGTGATATTGAACTTCAATATGTTGATACCCAACACCAGCTTGCCGATATTTTTACAAAACCCCTCGATGCTTCTCGATTTGCTTACTTGCGTGGGGAACTTGGTATTTGTCATCCTACGGCATTTTGTGAGGGGGAGCTGATTTTAATTGTCTTGCATATGCTCATTATGTGTGGAATTGCACTTACATCTTTTGCTATTATATGCCTGTTTTAATTCAAAGAAATCATGACAGCTCAGCTCTATGAAATATGTCTGGAACATTGATTGTGCATGATGTTTTATTTTCTAAAATCAAAAATTGCTCATGATAAATCATGTATCTAGCTTGTTTAGGCAGGGATTTTAGCTATCTTTTATCTACTGACAGCAAGACACTATTCCTTGGATGCTAAATTTGCAACTTGAAAAATTGTGTTTTATTCAGGGATCATCAAATATTTCATTCATCTGAATCAAAATCCAAAATCCATGATTTGCCGGCTTAAATGAAAAGATCCAGGAGGGTTGTGTTTGTCGCACACTCATTGGATGCTTACCATTGCACTTTGGCTGAACTG